>JAWPHD010009634.1:0-101653 GCA_037043455.1 Cyrtodaria siliqua | reverse complement strand
GGACTGTTAGTTCGGTACAAGAATAAATGCACTAACCACACATAACCCGTGTTAAGGACTGTTAGTTCGGTACAAGAGTAAATGGACTAACCACACTGAACACATGTTTAGGACTGTTAGTTCAGTACAGGTATAAATGGACTAACCACACATAACCCGTGTTGAGGACTGTTAGTTCGGTACAAGAATAAATGCACTAACCACACATAACCCGTGTTAAGGACTGTTAGTTCGGTACAAGAATAAATGCACTAACCACACTGAACTCATGTTAAGGACTGTTAGTTCAGTACAAGAATAAATGCACTTACCACATTGAATCTATGTTAAGGACTGTTAGTTCGGTACACGAACAGATGGACTTACCACACATAACCCATGTTAAGGACTGTTATTTCGGTACGAGAATAAATGGACGAACCACACTGAAACCATATTCAGGACTGTTAGTTCGGTACAAGAATAGATCTACTTACCACATTGAATCTATGTTAATGACTGCTAGTTCGGTACGAGAATAGATGGACTTACCACACTGAACCCATGTTAAGGACTGTTAGTTCGGTACAAGAATAAATGGACTAACCACATTGAACCCATGTTAAGGACTCTTAGTTCGGTACAAGAATAAATGGACTAACCACATTGAACCCATGATAAGGACTGTTAGTTCGGTACAAGAATAAATGGACTAACCACACATAACCCATGCTAAGGACTGTTGTAGCATGGTCGGTTTCATTTTCTTTGATGAATGCAGAGCATTAAATCGTTTAATTTAGGATAACTAAAGGGGCGTGACTATACCGTACTACAACTACCAGATATCGGAATTTAGAGTACGGTCACGATGACGTCACAGTGTTACTAAGTACACCATGCTACAGAAAAAGATAGAGTCTGGTCTCAGCGAGTTGGCTTATTTAAACACCGAGATGGGCTGGGCTACGCCCATCTCGGTGTTTAAATAAGCCAACTCGCTGAGACCAGACTCTATCTATTACTTAGTTTGTTACAAGAATAAATGGACTTACCAAACTGAACCCATATTAAGGGCTGTTAGTTCGGGTACAAGAATAAATGGACTAACCACACTGAACCTATCTTAGGACTGTTAGTTTTGTACCATAATAAATATACTTAGCACATTTAGCTGATTTTAACGCGTGTATGTTTTTCTAACATATGCTAATACACCCGCACTATATAGCCTAGTTTAAAATATCTCGTTATATTCAACGATATATCACTGTGGCGTTTGCAACGTTAGGAGAATAAGCAAAACAATGCGAAAATATATCACTGTAACCTTGGCACGTTATGAGAGTAAGCAAATCAGTGCGGAATTTTTTCAGATGTGTGCGTTATTTTCACATTTTAGGGGTATTAGAATAGAAATAGAACATCGTTTGCTGTGAATTATTTTGTAATATATCACGGTTTGTTGTTTAATTGTAAACAATAACTGAAATTATTGTTTACAATTGAACTCCAAACCGTGATATATTACACAATAATTCACCGTAAATGATGTTCTATTTCTTAGATAAATGGACTTACTATACTAAACCAATGTTAAGGCGTGAAAGTTTTGTACCATAATAAAGTGGATTACCATACTAAACCGATGTTAAGGCGCGTTAGTTCGATACTGGACTTAAAACACTTATGTAAACTCGCGTAGTTTAGGTAAAATAATAAATGGACTTATTACACTTAACCGATGTTAAAGGGTGTAGGTTCTGTAAAATAGTATATGTGGATAACCGTACTAAGCCGATGTTAAGTCGTGTAGGTTTTGTGTTCCTCGAGGGATCATACTTAGGCCATTATTATTTCTATTATTTATAAACGATCTACGTATAACTTGTATTAGTACAGACGTGTATGGTGATGACATACTCGATATATTATGCCTAGAGCTATTTGATAAAGTACGTTTATTTGTTGTATTATATTTTTAAATATGTTATTAAAAGGGCCTCAATGTAGACTGGCTATGCCAATTGAGTAACCCTCTATAAACAAAGAAATTACTTACTTACTACTGATTTACTTACAATAATAAGTGGACTTACCATACCAAACCGATGTTAATGCGTGTAGGTTTTGTATCATAATAAATGGACTTGCCATACTAAACAGATGTTAAGACGCGTTAGTTCGATACTGGACTTACCACACTTAACCTGTTAAGTCGCGTACGTTCGGTACAATAATTCACGGACTTACTACACTTAACCTTTGTTAAATACAATAGACTTAACCTGTGTTTAGGTGCCTTAGTTTTATATAATAATAAATGAAATTACCATACTATGACGATAAGGCGATGATCTGGGCGCCTATGTTCGTTACAGTAAAATACAATCAATATTGTTATTTTTACATCCTACAGGGATTGTATGACATTCATTGATCCAGTTTTTCCTTAAACACGTGTGTTTCATATACCGCGTCGAAGGTTTTGTGCTGATCGACATTTTGGCCCATTTTATCAGGGTTTCCTTAACTTTCCTCATTATCTTGATTAGACACTGATGTCGAGTTAAGGACCTCTTTAACAGTCCGTAAGTTTACTAATATTATTTCTTATCGATCTTTGTTACGATTCTATTTCGTATCTCTAATAAATACTAATTGGCCCTTATTTCGCTTTTCGCAGAATGGTATTACTCTCAAAATTAACAATTATGAGTCTATTAGTTAAAACTTTAAAAATAAATCTATTCACATCTTCGGTTACACTCTGCGTCATCAATACAAATTCCACAAAATTACTCTTCATTTCTTAGAACTAAACCATATGTACGCCTTATACCTTTAAATCTTCATTCGGCAACCTCGTTTCATGTTCCTTCTAATAATATTACTGGGATTTTTAATAATGGATCAAACGTTTCCGTAACTCCTCTACGATCACCTGTTTTGAGGAAACACCATATAAAGTTTCCTTTCAGAAATCATTTAGTTCATTCAAGGCGCAGGGTGTTCCCCTCTATTAATAAGTGCAATACTAAGAGGTGCAGTCTTTGCAATTATTTATCTTGCAAGTCCACCATTAAATCAGCTGTTAATAGATGATTGTTTAATGTATGTCTAGCTTTAAATGTTGATTGACGTACATCTTACGTCATTTATGTTCTGACTTAAAATGCACCAGGTTGCGGTATACAATATGTTGGACAAACAGGTCGATCCTTAAAAGTTCGATTTCGTGAACACAAATATAATGCAAGTAATCCTGAAAAGTTAAAAAATTACTTGTACCAACACTTTCGTCAGTCAGGTCATAATTTTAATAACGTAACTGTTCAACCGGTTGAATATATATTTTTTGATAATGATGCTACTATAAGCTTTAAAATAAAAGCTAGACATATTGCAGAACTTAAGTGGATGAAAAAACTTACAGACACTTTATCCACTTGGCCTTAATGACAATAGTTATCAAGAAGGAAATATTTCTAAAGATCTTAATATTGACATTTTTTCTATATATTTTCTTTTCGAAAGCGTCAATCTAGGTCTCAAGGTCTTAGGCGTAATGGTGACATCAAACGTATAATCGCGTGTAATTTACATACTATTTTTAAACAGTCTGGAAAGCACTCTATGCTTTCACGGCTTATCTCTTTGTCTATTTCTTCACTAAAGTTGATCGACGAGGAAGCCGACAATTTTTTCATTCGTACATATCCCTTGTATAACACTGCTTCCATAGTTCAAAGCTACACACAACATGTTCTCCGACCCCATATTGACAAGGAGTCTGATCACGTCAGGCATTTTCTAAAACTACTATATATTAATAAAGGTATTGATTTCATTAACATGCCGAGTATTTTTCGAGATACTCATGTAGTTGATTCTATCCCAAAAATTCCGAAAGTCCTGTAATTTGTTATAAGTATCAAACGCCTATTAGAAATATTATTTTCAACTACAACAAAATAGTTTCTGACCTTGATATAGTACATAATACTCCTAAGGAATGTGAATGCAACACATCAACATTTTGCTATGCTCCAGCAGGTTATGTCATCACTGGTAATTTTGATATTATTGATAAACGTATTCGGCATTTGTTTTCGAAAGGTCCTTAATATAGATAACCTTCAACTATTGATGTTAATGCCTGTCGTGCCCAGATCGGCCTCTCCATTGAAGAGTTTAGTATCATATGGTGTCGTAGAGAACATGCGGACCCAAACTCACTTTCTACTTGGAAAAAGTCAATTATGAAAATTATAGATACACGTATTAACTTGTATAAATGCTAACCCCTCTTTACTTCCTCCGAGACCTAGGTTTTTCTTTCGTAATTTACAATCGGGAATTCAGGAATTTCATAATAAATTTGTTTTAATGCAGATAAAGCAGCTAATAATGTAATTAGTGTTTGACGACTACATTACGTCAATGTTTTATCTCTGGAACTCGGCAGCACCAATTCGTATACTCCAGTTAATTCTACTGAGGATGATGTTGTTTCCGCACATATCACTCGGTGCACTACTTTCAAGGCTGGTGTAAACGATAAGCAAAACAAACTGCCTACTATGTACTGGATTCCTTAATTACATAAAAATCCATATAAGGCTCGCTTTATTTCGAATTCTAGTTCCTGCACCACAACAAACATCTCCAAACGTTTAACTTCTTGTCTTACTGCCGTTAAAGATCACGTTAAACTATACTGTGATAAAACTTATGAAAACTCCGGGATTAATTTATTTTGGTCGATAAAATATTTAGGAGACGTTCTTGATAAAGTGTTCAATAAAGGTCAAGTTTCATCAATAAGCACTTATGACTTCTCTATACTATATACAAAACTTACCACACCATCTTATTAAAGACAAGCTAATTTCTCTTATTCAAAAAACATTTGCTAGAGAAAATACTACATTTTTGGCATGTAATAATATAAAAGCGTTTTTTACTAACGGCAGTTTAGACAATTATTCTAAGTGGACTTTCTATGAAGTTTGTGAAGCACTCATCTTCCTATTAGATAATAATTTCGCCAGGTATGGAACCACCGTTTATAGACAACTTGTTGGTATCCCTATGGGTACGAACTGTGCACCACTTGTCGCAGATTTGTTTTTATTTTGCTATGAAAGAGATTTCATGTTGAGCCTTTCACCAGATACCCAGGCAGATGTTACTGAAGCCTTTAATGACACCTCTTGGTATCTGGATGACATATTGAACATTGACAACCCGTTCTTTCCAACTATGGTCAATTATATTTATCCTAAAGATCTTCAGCTTAACAAAGCTAATATATCTGATAATAACGCTTCTTTTCTTGATTTAGATCTCTGGATTGAAAATGGTAAAATAATTAGCAAAATCTATGACAAGAGAGATGATTTTAATTTTGACATTGTTAATTCTCCCCACTTGGATGGGTATGTTCCCCGAACAACTTCTTATGGGGTGTATGTGTCTCAACTTATTCGTTTTTCTAGAGCTTGTACTCGAGTTGAGGACTTTAATATTCGTAATCCTTGTATAACTAAAAAGTTACTCAATCAGGGTTACCGTTACCATAAACTTCGTAAAACCTTTGCAAAATTGTATTATCGTAACCCTGATCTTCTTTCTAAATATAAAAATAATTTAAGGACTCTTCTGCGACAAGGACTATCACAACTTGATTTCTATGGTGATGTGATTTATAAACTTCGTAAGATTCTCGGTCATGATCACTTTCATACTATCTTTGACATTGTTAATTATCCCCACTTGGATGGGTATGTTCCCCGAACAACTTCTTATGGGGTGTATGTGTCTCAACTTATTGGTTTTTCTAGAGCTTGTACTTGAGTTGAGGACTTTAATATTCGTAATCCTTGTATAACTAAAAAGTTACTCAATCAGGGTTACCGTTACCATAAACTTCGTAAAACCTTTGCAAAATTGTATTATCGTAACCCTGATCTTCTTTCTAAATATAAAAATAATTTAAGGACTCTTCTGCGACAAGGACTATCACAACTTGACTTCTATGGTGATGTGATTTATAAACTTCGTAAGATTCTCGGTCATGATCACTTTCATACTATCTTTGTTAAAATTGTTAAAAAGTTTATCAAAAGTGGTTATGACCCTATAATTTTGCAACGTACTGCATGCTTGGCGGTGGATCCTTTTACAGTTCGACACTATGCTTTCCTCTTTACTTGTACGATGACCGGACAGGCTATGGGCCCTATGATGACGCCTACCTAAAGCCCATTGGGACGGTGGCGTTTGGTGATTGTCTATGATCTTTCTTGTCGTGCCCTTAATGGTTTATTCTCTTACTGCTCTGGTTTCTCAAGTCATTGAGTACCTTCATTGTGGCTTTCTAGGCTATTGTTTTTTGTATTATATTTACACGAGCATATTTGTGGTTTACTTATATTGCCTATTGGTGCTGCCTTGTTGGTTAGAGATTAGATCATGGCGGGGATTTCATTATTTACACTGCCCTGTTTTAATGGGATGACAGTAGGGTAAGTGTGAGGTTTGGTGCACCCTAGAATCGGTTTAAACCCCCAGTGGCCTACTTTGCCATTGACCGTTCCAAGGTGGTATCCCTATTGTCATCCCTTTTGTATTTGTGATGTCGTTTGCATCTATTATTGCTTTTGCCTTCTTGTTTGTCTGTTTGCGTGTTTGTTTCTGTGTTTTGTGGTTGACTGTCCTCCTTGAATGCTACTTTCCCTGTCCGAACTTTTTATATTTCTTTTCAATACAAACCCGATGTGATATTGGTTGAATTTGTTTTGACGCTTTCTAAAACTAAAGAATTTCTAAATTACTTATTACATACGTAAATTGGGCAATAAAAAATTGACTGACCACACTTAACCAGTGTTAAGGGGCATAAGTTTGTGTTTGTTTTTTCAATAATAAATAGACTTACCAAACGAAAGGCGTGTACAATAAAATTGACTTACAACAACCAACCGATGTTATATTGGGTGAATTTGTTTTTGACGCTTTACAAATAGAAATAATTGCTAGCGTTCTTAAACAAATGCTTTAATTGGCCAACATCAATATTTGTATTGTAATGCAAATCCAATGCAAACGTATCATTCTTTGAATATTCAAAAGAGTTGCAAGAATCTTAATTCAGAAATGTTATTAAACGTATATATCTCAAGTCAATTTATGTAGTATTATCAGCTAAGAAATTTAATATAGATATAAAAATCGAACAGTGAAAGTTGCATTCAATGACGACAATCAGCCACACACACACATTGAAACAAAGAACAACTTAAAAGATGACTCAAATGCCAAATAAGACATCACAAAAACAAAACCCTTAAACATCATAGGAACAAAATAATTATTATTTGAACGACGTAGATAATTGTTACTACATGCTTGACCGCGCAGTCTAATGAAGTAAATCTGAATTAAATAGTTGCACACATATTGCCAGATAATTGACCAATACAGGGATTTAGGGATTAATTTACCTTTTCAAACATTTCTGTGTCATCATGGTCATTAAATAAAATAGTATTTTTGTTTTACCACAGATATTGCAATGTGTGATATGTAAGAATTTATTGTTGTGTGTTGATTTCGATGTAAATATATGACAAACCAAACGCATTCTATTTGGTCAAAAAGGTATTATATGAGATCAGCTAAAGTAGATCCTGTTTAGAAATATAGAGGCAACAAAAGTGTTTCTACCAAGCTTTAATGAATAAGTTAATTGATTGAAAACTTTAACCACCTATAAAAAGTCTTAGTAGGAGAGGACGATGTTATGTACGACTTGTTTTCCAAATAAAGCACCGATGTTATCGTTATGGTGTCCTTGGAACCAATTTAAAGAACGTCACAAATGACCAATCGTTGTTTTTATTTGGAAACATCCTACCGACATCAATGGACAGTAGCCACCCCCCCCCCCCACCCCACCCCATCCCCGCCCTCACTCCACACACTACACATCAAAAGAGTATAAGTAATCTATGTATGTAGAGTCCGAACACTTTTATAAAATATCCAAGGACACATAAATACTGAAAAGGGGTTACCTTGGAAGCAACAAACACATACAAGAGATAAAAGTAGCAGACTTTGTTTTACTGAGTCTGTCAATGAGGGATAATGTAAAGTGCAAGCCCCCTCACGCCTCAAAGCACAGGCTTAAGCGATATTCTACTTTAAAGCCGTAAAGACTGCATGTCTAGGGGAGGAGCCATGTACAGTTTGCCACTATGCTTTCCTCTTTGATTGTGCGATGACCGGACAGATGGTTGACCCTATCTAAATTCTTTAGGACGGTAGCGTTTGATGTTTGTCTTAAGTATTGTCTTGTCGTTCCCTTAACGGTTTCTTCTCTCGTTTCTCTGGCTTCTGCCAAGTCACTGAGTACTTACTGTGTGGGTTTATAGGCTTTTGTTATTTATAGTATATATACATAATCATGTTTGTGTTTTACTTATATTGCCTATTATTGCTGCCTTGTTTGTTAGAGAATATAACCTGGAGGGGATAGCTTTACACTATCCCGATTATTGGGAGAACAATAGGGTAAGAGTGAGGTTTGGTGCACCCCAGAACCTGGTTTTAACCCTCAGCGGCCCATTTTTGGCTACTGACCGTTCAAAGGAAACCCTATTGTTTTTGTGATGTCTAATGTTGCATTTATTCATCTTTAAAGTTGTTCTTTGTTTCTGTGTGTGTTTGTGTTGACTGTCGTCATTGAATGCTAGTCTTCCTTTTCGATTTTTATATCCACTTGATGATCCCAAGGGACAAGTAAGGAATAACACTAGTGATTTATAGTCCGGCAACTTTTTACGATCGTCACACATCACTAAACAAACGCTACTGTGAAGTCTGGTTACTCGTACACTACACTGGATACCGACCCATTAATGTTTTAATAATAAAAAATAGATGAAAACACAAGAGACAAGATATAACGTAAGGCATACTATGTAATCCGAGTCATTGCCTATAACTCACCAATGCTTCCATATTCATAAAAGAACGCACTGATAGCTCCATTAATTAACAGTAATTAAATATGGATTATATATATATTACCCATTATCCTATCAATAACCATCAACTTCACATTACGCAGTTTTTCAATTGAAATGTTTACGTTTTTATAAGAATCAATAAAGATAAAACAAAATGTAATTTCCGGACAAATAAAACATCGTTAAAATCAACATCGGCCTAGGAATCTTTATGTGAGGAAGCTATCCAGCTGGCTTGCGGAACGTCGGTGGTTCTATCCAGGTGCCCGCCCGTGCACGAAAATTTCCCGGAGGGGCACCTGGGGTCTTCCTCCACCAATGGAAACTGGAAAGTCGCCATATGACCTTAGCTGTTGGTGCGACTATAAAATCCAATTCAGTCAATCAATTAAAATCAACATCGATACTGTAAGTCTAGGCACACTCTCGTTGAAGGATTAGGTCCTTTTAAAATGGCGTATATAAGACTTTTCGTACAACTTAAAATTTACAAAATATGATATTTGCGATTCCAAAGGGCCAAATCATAAATGAGTGAGCTTCAAAGTGGCTCTTATTTACAAGGACATTCATTCTGCACGGGTAATATGTGCTATCCTAAATGACGTACGTGAGGCAATTTACGTAAGCATGAGGTGCTCGAATTCATTAAATAGTTATGGTGAACTCTAATTGTTGATATGAACAACATGGTGATAATACCATATCTCGATTAATGTTATTTGTATAACATATTACAAATGTTGGATTCTTCTAGGAAAAAACGGCTGTATCCACCTTAAAGTCAAACGTGTTTTGGTATTGCTTTACAAGATGTACAGTATTTACTTAAAATTTAATTAAGTTATTATAATCAGTATTTATTTATATTAGGGAAATATAGTGTCATTGCTAAATAAAAACGTATCAGATCCGTTGATAAAAACTATTCGATATATACCGGTTTAAAATCCATTTCACTAGACATTTAGTAATGTTAATAATCTTAATTAAATTTCGTTTATAAAACATTACGTATTATGTGATGTAATTCCAGTAATTTGAATCTAATCTTGATCAAACTTAGAAATAATGTGTATGGCAAAAATATCTTTACCAATTTCGATAACCAGCTAGATCGCACACAATAATAACTGAGTTAAAATCCTTTGATTGTTGAAAATTGACGATTTTTGCTAATTCCGCCCAGTAACTTAAACTTTTGTAATTCAATATTGATGAAACTTCGGTACAATGTTTATAATCAAATTAAAATATCACCAAAGTTGATTAACAGTTAGATCGCACGTATAATGTTGGAGTTATGGCCCTTTGATTGTTGAAAATAGACTCTGCGGTGTCCGCTCAATAACCTAAACAGTTATAATCCAATTTTGATAAAACTTGGGGACAATGTTTATAAGCATAATATATTCGGTCAAGTCTGATAACCAGTAAGATCGCACTAATAATGCTGTAGTTATAGCCTTTCGATTGTTGAAAATGAACTTTGCGTTGTCCGCTCAAAAACATGGACATTTATAATTTAATCTTAATTCAAATTGGGAACAATGTTTAAGGCCAAAATATCTCGAACAAGCTTGATAGCCAGCCAGATCCATCAATAATGCCGAAGTTATGGCCCTTTTATTGTTCAATAATGACGATTTTTGCGGTGTCCGCTCAATAACTTGAATTTTCATTCAACTTTATTACAGTTGGGGACAATGTTTATGGTCACAACATCTCGGCCAGTTTTGATAACCAGCCAGATCGCACCTATATTGCCAGAGTAATGCCTCTTTGATTTATATTGCCAGAGTTATGGCTCTATGATTGTTGAATGTATAATATAATTCTCATGAAAATAACTTGAAGACAATGTTCATGATCACAATAACTCCGCCAAGTTCGATAACCAGTCAGATTTCAACTATAATGATAGATTTATGTCCCTTTTATTGTTGAAACATTTACCATTTTTGCGTTTTTATCTCGGCTAAGTTCGATAACCAGCCAGATTTAATATATTATGATATAATTATAGCCCTTGTATTGTTGAAAAAAATACGATTTTTGCGGTGTCCAATCAATAAATTGAACATTCATAATCCAAACTTGATGAAACTTGGAGACATTTTCACGAGCATAATAATTATCTCGTCTAAGTTCGATAACCAAGTTCGATAACCAGCCAGATAGCACACATAATGGCCTTTGAATTGTTGAATCCATACCAAACGTGTAACAATTCCGTTGATACAATCTGCCTTTGACAGGCGTATATTGTGTCAGTGTGGCACTCTTGTTAAATATAGGAGATACCATTTTCAGATTGTCCTTATTGAGGTACATTTCTTAATTTCGAAAATAAAACGTCAATCAATATGATTAAACTTGGGTCTATGTACAATGTATTACTCTGTTAAAGATTTAACAGGAGTACTCCTTGGAGATCTTAACGTAATAGATGTTAGACAAAGAGCTCCAAATTGGTATGCATCGGTTCGCTTTATAGGCATAACAAGTATACGCATATAGCTACAAAGCTCCAAACTGTTATGCATCGGGTCGCTTTATAGGCATAACAAGTATACGCATATAGCTCCAAAGCTCCAAATTGGTATGCATCGGGTAGCTTTATAGGCATAACAAGTATATAGCTCCAACATGACCGGACGAGATTAATGCGTTGGCTGTGTTCTGAATCTAAACCACATTTTAAATGGTTATATATTTAAATTACTTAAAACAAAAGCAAATATCGACATAGTATTGCGAACAGCTAACTTGTTTGATTGTTTTCTTAATATCAGTAAAGTACAAAGTATTATATCATCTATTTAGTAGTCTACAATGCCACTCAGAGAAGAACCAATAATCGGGCCTCAGTTTTTATACCTAAGCTAATTGGTCATGTAGCATGTTAGCAGTAAATACACGTGTTTTCCATGCTTTTCAAGAAGCGAGCGTTGATAAATAGGTACTTAAAGATACTATAGCTGTATATAAGGCTGGTGGATGTGTACCTATAGCAATAGCTGGCGAACTTAAACATCTACTTAATGTTTTGCCTTAAAAGTAGTACATGTGAATTCATATATAAACTCATCCATATATACATGATATAAACTCATCCATATATAAACTCATCCGCACATACACACAAGCCCTAGTACAATCATACTCACATACATATCGTATACTCTTTAACAAATATACTAATACAGTACTTAAAAAGCATATAAATTAACAACATATATACACCTATATACATTTAACCATGATAATTATCATGAATATATATTTCATTCCTTAATCTAAATTCTACGGAAATGTATTCTGACCCACCTAAAATTCAGCTAAAGTTAACGCCAAAAGTAAAAAACTTAGATAGTTTATTGTAAAGACTCATTTATAGATAGAACAGATAATTAAATATTGGAATATTGAAAATGTATATATAGACGGAAATAAATAAGATATAAAAATGAGTGAGTTATATTTGAAGGGAGATACACGTGAAATTCTGATGGTTACTTTAATGATGTATACATTTTTATTTAATTTATGCTTAGCAGTGAAATAATGGATTTTAGTAATGAAATAAAAGTGGTATTTCATACGTGTGAAAAATAGAGTTTTATTTTTTCACTGCCGGAACTATTTTTAGAAGTTATATCATTGGGTTGGAATTAACTTTAGAAATTACGGGTAATTAAAAACAAAAATTTCATCATACTAAGCCAATGACGTCGTCAACTTTTTTATATTTCTGTATACTGCAGTATACTTTGATTGTGAAGCATAAAATAAAAAGAAAATGTTTTGTTTTGTCTTGAATAACAGATTTTATTTCATCTCGAAGTTATCAAACTTTAATATTTTCACTCATGCTTCGCATTCGCACTTCTCGATGAAATAAAATCTGTTATTCACTCCAAAACAACAAATATCCTCTATATATTACTAGTTGTAAAAACCGAATATGTTATATTTCAAGTTAGATACAACGTTAAAAGAGTTATTTTATATGTATAGTTTGTTATTTTAAATCAATAAGTTGTCTAAACTGAATGTATTATATAACAATTAAGATACAAGTCCGTCTAGAAGTTGCTTCTTATATTTATTAATATTTAACGACTTCATCAACTTTGTTATGTATCTGTACGGTCATACAAAAGTGACAAAAACCAAGACAAACTGAGATAATATAACGGAGAAAATGTATTTAATTATAATGTCGATAAAAAAAATGTTATCATGATCCAGTAAAGTTGTAGGCATTTCAGTTGAAGAGTGAAAATATGGATCTAAATCAGGTGAGACAATTGCTTTGTAGTGTTATTTTCTGTTACTTGAAAACATAAAAGGTCGTTTAATAAAAACAAAATACACAACAACGTCGACCTTGCAAGAAGTAGGTGAGAAAAGGCTGAACACTCTAAATATTATGCACCTATCAATGTTTTCTTCTGAGGCGGATGAGACTGATAATCTTGTCAAATGTCTTAGTGTACGAGTAATTACACATATCAAATATCCCTATTTATGTCTAAACATCGGGCATGTTCAATTACCCTGACCATGGTGTCATTGTTTTTGTCTAATTTCTCCATGTTTTTGTCTAAGCCACAGTGTGACTCGTCGCCCCCATGGAGGTGGGTCATTTTATAGATTAGTGATTGGTCAACTTATTTTGATACCGTCATTCAAAAAGATACGGGCAGCGGTCTTAACCTCGGTGTTGAGTTTTGTATTTGTAACACATTATTTGTTTTAGCCTCACACTCACCTGCAATTAAGAGCTATTACATGCTATGCTATATAAATGATCGGTGAATGGTTTTATTATATAATATACAATCCATATTTGTTGTTGTCCGAGAAGCAGTATCATGTAACTTCATGAGTAAGTCAATATTGTATTACTGACTCCAAACTTTATTTCAACTTCAAACTAGTGAAACGATTTCCATGTTATTCTAGTTAAATGGTTGAATATATCATCTCTTAAGTGATTGACCTTTTAAGTGATTGATTAGTTTTAGGCTTATATCGTTGCTCCCCAAAAATGTCGGAAATGATGTGTCAGCCAGCTAGTAAAAAGAACGTGCTGTACCAATAAAAACAGTTGTCAGCCTAGTTAATTATAATGTATTATAATACACGTATCTTCTTTTCTGAGGTAAATGGATAAAAATTATTCCTGCACGGAAAGTGTTTTTTTCAGTCTCGACATTCTCCAGTGACATTGATTTCGTCTATTTCAACAGTTTACGGTTCGCGTCAGTAGTCCTTGTCTTGCATGTGTAGGTTTAACCATTGACCTCAAAATAATCAGATAGTTGTATACTATATATACCTACCCTGCCGATAATCGTGTAATAATGCAGTTATTGAATGACTTGTAGGGCAATAGTAACATGATTTTCCCTCCGTGCCTTCAAGATTGTGGGAACAATTGCCCTCTGTCATGCACCTTTTATGGCTAAATACTTAGTCTCGATCATCCAGACCTCTCGCGAGACTTGAGTGTGTATATTCGTCTGGATTATAGAGGCTACTGCATTATAATGCGAACATTCGGAACGAATTGTCGTTATGATTGTCAATGTGAAACAAGAAACTAGTATTAAAGGAAGTACACCAGGATTGGTATTGATTTTAAAATTGTTCAAATACATTATTTTTGTATTAAATTTATAAAAATAAACAAAATGAGCCATAAACCACCAAAAGAAATTACACTGAACATACAGTATTAAAAAAAAGATTCAAAGAATGTATTTCCTAACTATGGTTACGCGCCAGGGATAGCTGTTTTAAACTCGGTGGTAAAATAATCGCAATATCTTGCAAAAGAGCGTCATGTGTAAATACTTTCAAGGTGTTCACGCGTTACAGTTATTTATAACCTGGTGATTACTCTACGGACTATCAATAATTTATTATTATTAATTATTGTGCTGTATTGTAGGAAACTGTTAATGTTCTATCTATATGTTAGAACCATTTCATGATTTAAATTAGTGACTTCATAGCTTTTTATTTTATTAATTAAAGTTAGCCCCATAGCCTGATGTACTCCCTTTAACGTTGATGCCAATGGTAAGATAACTGTTGTTGCCTAAGTCTATATTCTTAACCTTCATATTGGTGAGTTTCACAGGGCCATACAAACATTACTTCAGTTGGTTAGTTTAACCATTATCAGTACATAATACATTATTGAAGATTTTTTGGCTTTTTTAGTTTATTAATCATTCTAACCACATGCTAGAGTATGTATTGCAGTACTTTCTTGAAAAAAGAACAAATGTGGTAACCGAAGAAATCCTCTAGGCGTATTTTTTTTTGTAAAAAATACAGAGGAGGTAAAAAGTAAAACAAAAACAAAATCAATTGATAAAAGAAATCAAACTGATTGTAATGCCTGTCGTGACCAGATCGCCCACTCCATTGAAGATTTTAGTATAAAATGGTGTCGTAGAGAACATGCGGACCCAAACTCGATTTCTACTTGGAAAAAGTCAATTCTTAAGATTATAGATACCTGGATACACGTATTAACTTTTATAATGCTAACCCCTCTTTACTACCTCCGAGACCTAGGTTTTACTTTCGTAATTTAAAATTGGGAATTCGGGAATTTCATAATAAATTTGTTTTAGTTCCTGCAGATAAAGCAGCTAATAATGTAATTATTGTTTGACGCCTACATTACGTCAATGTTTTATCTCTGGAACTCGGCAGCACCAATTCGTATACTCCAGTTAATTCTACTGAGGATGATGTTGTTTCCGCACATATCACTCGATGCACTACTTTCAAGGCTGGTGTAAACGATAAGCAAAATAAACTGCCTACCATGTACTGGATTCCTAAATTAAATACAAATCCGTATAAGGCTCGCTTCAACTTCTTGTCTTACTACCGTTAAAGATCACGTTAAACTATATTGTGATAAAACTTATGAAAACTCTGGAATTAATTTATTTTAGTCTATAAAAAATTCAGGAGATGTTCTTGATAAAATTTTCAATAAAGGTCAAGTTTCATCAATAAGTACTTATGACTTCTCTACACTATATACAACCTTACCACATCGTCTTATTAAAGACAAGCTAATTTCTCTTAATCAAGAAACATTCGCTAGAGAAAATACTACATTTTTGGCATGTACTAATATTAAAGCGTTTTTTACTAACGGCAGTTTAGACAATTATACTATGTCGACTTGCTATGAAGTTTGTGAAGCACTCATCTTCCTATTAGATAATATTTTCGTCAGGTATGGTACCACCGTTTATAGACAAATTGTTGGTATCCCTATGGGTACGAACTGTGCACCACTTGTCGCAGATTTGTTTTTATTTTGCTATGAAAGGGATTTCCTGTTGAGTCTTTCAACAGATACCCAGGCAGATGTTATTGAAGCGTTTAATGACACCTCTCGGTATCTGGATGACATACTGAACATTGACAACCCTTTCTTTCCAACTATGGTTGATAATATTTATCCTAAAGAACTTCAGCTTAATAAAGCTAATATATCGGATAATAACGCTTCTTTTCTTGATTTAGATCTCTCGATTGAAATTGGTGAAATTATTAGCAAAATCTATGACAAGAGAGATGATTTTAATTTTGACATTGTTAATTATCCCTACTTGGATGGGGATGTTCCCCGAGCAACTTCGTATGGGGTGTGTGTGTCTCAACTTATTCGTTTTTCAAGAGCTTGTACTCGAGTTGAGGACTTTAATATTCGTAATCTTTGTATAACTAAAAAGCTACTCAATCAGGGTTACCGTTACCATAAACTTCGTAAAACCTTTGCAAAATTTTATTATCGTAACCCTGATCTTCTTTCCAAATATAAAAGTAATTTAAGGACTCTTCTGCGACAAGGACTATCACAACCTGACTTCTATGGTGATGTGATTTATAAACTTCGTAAGATTCTTGGTCATGATCACTTTCATACTATCTTTGTTAAACTTGTTAAAATGTTTATCAAAAGAGGTTATGACCCTATCATTTTGCAACTTACTGCATGCTTGGTGGTGGACCATTTTACAGTTCGCCACTATGCTTTCCTCTTTAATTGTACGATGACCGGACAGGTTGTGGACCCTATGATGACGCCTACCTAAAGCCCATTGGGACGGTGGCGTTTGATGTTTGTCTATGATCTTTCCTGTCGTGCCCTTAATGGTTTATTCTCTTGTTGCTCTGGCTTCTGCCAAGTCATTGAGTACCTTCATTGTAACTTTCTAGGCTATTGTTATTTTGTATTATATTTACACGAGCATATTTGTGTTTTACTTATATTGCCTATTGATGCTGCCTTGTTGGTTAGAGATTAGATCATGGCGGGGATTTCTTTATTTACACTGTCCTGTTTTAATGGGATGACAGTAGGGTAAGTGTGAGGTTTGGTGCACCCTAGAACCGGTTTAAACCCCCAGTGGCCTTTGTTGCCACTGACCGTTCCAAGGCGGTAGCCCTATTATCAACCCTTTTGTGTTTGTGATATCGTTTGCATTTTTTATTACTTTTGCCTTCTCGTTTTGCGTGTTTGTTTTTGTGTTTTGTGGTTGACTGTCGTCCTTGAATGCTGCTTTCCCTGTCCGATATTTTTATATTTCTTTATATGAATATACAATTTTGTATTTAGTATTGTGTGCACCCTCGAACGAAATAATTGAGTATTTTAAACGGAATGTTTGTTTAACTATATATGTTATCATAATTTGTAGCAATTTGTGTGTATGAAGATTGAAAGGTATTTGGCATTTATTGTGTAAAAAAGAACTAACCATACATATTACAAAAAGTAGGTCGAGGTCATTCACATATCATCTAGTTAAAAAAGAAAGCTATAGATCATCTCCTTATTGCCCTGGATCTACATTTCGTTCAATATTAATTTTCACGAAATTTCGGGATCCTATTTTTTATTTTGTTGCCATAGCAACCACGTTTATGACTATATTAAAAAACGTGCATTATCCCCATATTGCCACTGATGAATCTTATTTTAGTATCTCAAATAGTTTTTACGAAATCGCAGGATCCTTATTGTGCGGATGGACATACAGACGGTGGATAAGCCTTTAGTTGCTCTGATTAACCGGAAGGGAACTAATGAATCAGAAAAGTGTGACCTAAAAAGACCTAAACAAAAGAAACAAATCTGATTTGCTCACTCATGATCTTTACAAACATGAACAAATTGTCAAAAGAGCTTATAATTTCATATCAAACAAGCTTATAATTCCATAACAGATTTAGTCCGTTTATCCTTCTGTTCATGCCCAGAAAGTATATGTATACTTATGTGGCGGGGTTCTCAATGGTTTCCGAGATATGACCCAGGAGTTATGACCCAGGGGTGGGTTGGATGGCTGTATCCATCTGTTTATGACCAGTGTATATATAGTTACAGGATGGGATCCCAACAGTTTCCAAGTTATGACCCATGGTTATAGTTTCGAAGTTATCGTGAGGAATGCCTATTTTCATATAAGGTCATGGCCACCTTGGCATTTGTGCCACCGAACCATAATCAACACGGTTCCTCCTCTCACCAAAGGCAAGGCACCTATGAAGTTTCATGAGTGTGGGTTATCAGAGATGTTATCAGATGGAATGTATTTTTCCATATAAGGTCATATTGACCTTTGACCTACTGTTACCTACCTATATGTTTACATGTATTGTTGCATGTGTCTCGGCGTGTTTAGTTTTGATTTGGCCTTAAAGAAAGTTAAACATAGTACAGATGTAAGCATGTTTACAATGTGTGCATGTATATTAAGTTGGGAAATAATTAAATTATTGATGCAAATTCATTTGTGATGACTTTTGGACTGTTTTCATTGGACAGTTTTGGTGGGTAGGCTTTTGGAGCAGTCTTTGGGCGGTATATAAACAAGCTAGATATGGGAGCAGTCCAGCAGTTGAGTTGAGTTCTATTTAGTAAAAACTTAATTTTGAAGTGGATGCTTTTAAAATATAAAATATATTTGTGAGAGGATTTACTTATTATTGTGTTAATTCAAAATAACAGTGAAATTGGATATTTGGACTAAACACTGAAAAGACACTTATTTGTTTGGAATAAAGAGACACTTACTGTTTTGGATTAAAAAGACACTTACTGTTTTGGATTAAAGAGACACTTGCTAGTATGAATTAAAGGAACATTGGATAATTTTATTTGGACTTAAGTCAACAAATGGATATTAATGACAAACTGGATATGTGTATTCCGTAAGTGAATATTTCATGGAAATAAATGTGTTAATTATAATTTTGTGTGGCTGGTTTGTTACATTTTACTCGTAACACCTAGCCCCAAAAACAATTGGGTACCTCCTCCTAACTAGGGCAATATAACTTTATGAGTGTAGGTCTTACGGTTTTGATGTTATTGTGTGGAATGCACATTTCAATATATGGTCAATGTGACCTTGACCTTTGCCCTACTGTGCCCAAAAGAAATTGGGTTCCTACTTTCAACAAGGGCGATGAACCTATGACGTTTCATGAGTGTAGATGTTACGGTTTTGAAGTTATCATGTGGAATTCATATTTCCATATAGGACAGTGACCTTGACCTTTGACCCCAAAAGCAATAGGGTTCCTATTTTCAACAAGGGTGATACCTGTGACATTTCATGAGTGTAGTTTTACGGTTTTGACGTTATCATGTGGAATTCATACTTCCATAAGGTGATGGTGACCTTGACCTTTGAACTACTGACCCAAACACATTAGTGTTTCTCCACTCACTATGGGAAATGTATGTATGACGTTTTAAAAGTGTAGGTGTTTCAATTTCGTTAAAGTTATCATGAGGAATGCATTTTTCTATACAAGGTGACGGCGACCGTGACCTTTGACCTACTGACCCCCAAAAATAGTGTTCCTCCTTTCACAACGGGCAATATTACCTATGAAGTTTTATGAATGTAGGTGTTACGGTTTGGAAGTTATTGTGCGGAAGGCATATTTCTATATAAGGTCACTGTGACCTTGACCTTTGACCTACTGCCCCAAAAAATAGAGTTCCTCCTCCTAACTAGGATAATGTACATGTGAAACGTTATCAATATCAATAATCTGTACAAGTTTCGTAAAGATCAAGTTTAAAATGAGGGTTCTATAGTGTTCACAAGCCTTAATATGCCATTTTTCAGCAAAACAAGAGCCATAACTCCGGTGTTACTAATTCGATCTGGCTGGTTTTCGACCTTGTCCGTGATTTCATTGATAAAAAGACATGGCAATGTTTCGTAAAGATCTCATTAATAATGAAGTCCCTATTGTGCTAAAAAGTTAAACGTTTTGCTTTTGACAACTCGTCGGCCAGTAGAGCTAAAAATAGATTTTTCAACCCAATTAGAAATTTAGTAAACTTACCACCCAGATGTCCAAGAGGTCATTTGGATGCTCTACTGGTATTATGTGTTTTTTCTGCTTTCAGAAAAGTATTCAGGGCTCTATTCTATTTAAACGTATCCCTACCAGATATGGTAGCTATATACTGGATTTCTGGACTGCCAAACTTATACTAAAGGTTAAACTTTTGTGAAAATCTATCAAGTAGTTTGAGGATACATCGTTTCAAAAAGGTTTAGATAGACAGACATACTATCAAATATTGTCATCATAGCCACATAAAGTGTAGATGAATTGATATGCGTTAAATTAATTCAACAAAGTAGGCGAAACCATGACGTTATTTATTAGTTCAAATAGTTAACATAGTTGTTAATACGTACATATGGAAAAGAGACTATATAAACGTACAGTAGGGTCCTAGTACGAAAATAGCTATTTATATATATAACACACTCACTGACTCAGTTTTAGGAGTTATTTATGTCAGTATAATCCCATACATGTACACTATTAACTTTACTTATACTTATATGGATATTTACCGAGTAGAGTAAATATCCATATAAATAAATAATATTTTTTGGTTATATGACGATTCAAGTAAACACTATGCATTTTAGCTTATGAAATCCATGTACTATATTTAAAAATCAAATGATGATCCGGAAGCACCTAGAAAAAAATCATATAGATTAAGTTATATTCATGTTTCTTTTTATTTTTTTCGTTTATGCAGTCATTTGATAATATCTTATATCGGTTTGGATATATTGTAGGTGGTTATATAAAATACAGTGGTGTCTCCTCTGTTTAAAACGTAAGCTTAAACTTGGAGATCGCGTTCTCTAGTTCGTCTATAACACAAGTCATGTAATACACGTTCAATTAGCAGCATGTGAAGCAACAGTATAGCAAACGACAGTTGATGTAACGAAAATTACAGAAAATAGACAAAAAAAAAGTTTGTCAAGAGCGCTTATAACATTTTTCCACGTATATACTGTCTCTTTCATATCTTTTTCATCTTCTATATCAATTGTTTTCTCTATTGCAGAAACGAATTTAACATTGGAATTTCGGGATTTCAAATCTTCATCAGCATCATGTACTTTGCCCTTTCCTCGTTTCTCTCTGCACGGTTTGCATGTCACAAATCTCATCAGCAGTATCAAACATTTTGGAACAGGTTCGTCCTCGGAAAACGCGTTTAACCGAATCATTACTAATGCGAGAAGAGTGATCACAGTGCTCTGCACCGTTTGAATGATGAGGTACACGGAAAAGATGGCAACAGAATCTGAATTTTCCGGCAACGTCGTGGAAATGATTGTCAGAAACACAGCAAATGCCAAGAAAACTGTGATGGCGTAGCCTGATTTTTCACCACTTTCGCATGGTAAAGCAAACACGAAAATATTCAGAACAGCTAGCATAATGATTGGCATAACAATTGACAGAATAAAGTACAGGGGTTTCCGTTGTATTTTTAACGTAAAAATCATGGATGCCTCGCCAGATTCTTCAATCACTTTATAGCTCGTGTCAAGGACATACCATTCCGAACTAGACTCGTACTCGTCCAACACTATTCCCTTCGAACCACTCTGCATGTCAACCTTAAACATAGTTAAACTGAAATGTATTATTCATGTTACGTTTACTTGACACATACAATACCCTGTGATATACTTTGAATGTGAAATGAAATGATCATATATTTGGAAAAAAGTTTTAGTCTGCGCACTCTTTTACTAAATGTTGGCAAAACATATAAGTATGCATTGCTATTAATGCATGCATCAATAAGCACACACACACACACACACACACACACACACGCACGCGCACACACACACACTTTACCGTTCGTGAATTTGTTATGCCCTGCCACGAATATGCAGTAGTGTAACATTAGTCCGTCCGTTAATTTCTCCGACATTGGAAGGCGCATACTAACCATAGCATTTCATACATGTTTACACTTACATGACAGTATGTTTGTACCAAAAGCAGGTCAATATTAATGACCTTCGCCTTTTATTTGCACTTTATTTATAATGAGTCCATTACCCGGATGCTTAAAGCCATACAGCTTTTAAACTTCATACACACTTAATCTATATGACACCATTATATCATGATGTCAAAACAAATTACCTTAATCTACTTTTCTTACTTTGCCAATTTAGTTAATTTCTCACACAATAGCATTCATACAGCTTCCAAGCTTCATACACACTACATGTAACAGCTACATAACAGCAACATGTTCCTCTTAACAGATGTTCAGAAAAATGAATGATCTTGTCATTCACACTTTGTTGGGAAACGATATATGTCTGACAAGCTAAAGCAGGACACACGTGTCCAATGGACATATTTTCTATTTATATGTCTTATTATTATGTTGTTTTATTGTTTTGATTCTTAGTAACTCACCTCAGTTTTTGTATAACTCCATGCGACAAACTTTAGTTTACAAGTCTGGATATCAAATGGAAAGTATGTTATATCCACAGAGCAAGTAGACTGAAAAACCTTAAATAAGTATAACAAAATTAGCCACTTGCATCTACATGTAAACATATATATGTACACAGTCCGATCTTATGCAAAGGACGAACACGTATGCAAGTAGTGTGGTTCACAGGTTTTTCATTGGAACATATATATAACTTGTGATACAATCCTTTAAGTGAACTACTAAATATATATATGTATAGAAGAGAAAATCATACATTGAACAGATTACCTTTCACAAACACTGAAACCAGAAAGGATACTAAATGACAAGAAGGACAAGAGTAATTTTGTAAAAATAAAATGTGGAAATTTATCATTTACAGTGCTATAAACAAATAAAAAAAACACTTAGCTATCGTGTATACTAGCTGAAATAGACACTCGGAAGCTTTTTGGCTTTACGACTTCTTCAGAAGTAAAAGGCGTATAACATTTAAGGAAATCATCTAAACAACAATTGCATAACATAATCTAATCAGTACATGGAAGAAACATTCGATGCAATACATGACTATAATAACGAATAAGTACGGTATCTTCTAACATACGGAATAAAATTAAGTATTTAAATGTAGAACAAATCATAGAACATTATGGCATTAATCTGTCATCAAAACTATCTTTAGAAAAAGAAAAAAAATTGAAAATATAAAATGAAATAGCTGTTCATTTTTATAGATTAAAATAAATGTATAGATTCGAAAAAACTGCGTAGAATATATTATCTTTATTATCGTTACCTAATCAAGCTTATATCGGAATTCAAGTCTCAAACCATAAATCTCCAAAAGCAAGGCTATAACTGAACTCCGTGCAACTTATCTTTATATTAATAAAAAAATGCAATATTGCGTGTAAATAAATATGCTTAACGTTAGACCATATCAAAGGTCATGGGAACTTTGCTAAGGGCATATGAGTATCGATTAAAAGTGTGGTAGTTTTACTAATGTTGAATGTTTTTATTTAATAGAATCTTTCAAGGCAAAATACACAAGAGAAAACTCCCTATAGACAGGTTGCAGTCTGAGCATTTATATGTATAGATGACATACACAATGGCATTAGAGTTTACAACAAAATACTAAAAAAACGAAATAACGTTTAACAGGTTATCGATCTCCCGCTCTAGTCCCAATTAAAATGGAATGATACTGAGTTTAAGTCCTTTTAACACAATATCTCAGGACATGTTGGAACACCAACCCAAACTCAGAGCGGGTTGAGATTAACTGGAACACCATCCCAAACGCAGAGGGGTTTGAGATAAACTGGAATACCAACCCAAACTCAGAGGGGTTGAGATAAACTGGAACATCAACCCAAACTCAACGGAGATTGAGATAAAGGATTAAGATTCCCTTTAGAAATTCCAGTAGCTCGAAAGTCCACCAAGCTAACGAAGACACGTGTAGCCTAAATTCAGCAGTACCATAATAGTGTTTTAAACTGAATAAGAAGAACATGTTGTTGCTTTTATTGTTCATTAGAGATGAACACCTAGTTGAGAAAATCGAGAATAATACCAATCTACGAATTATAGTGAATTCGTATTTTCTAGAGCGGTTTGTGCTCATTAAACCTGGATTTAATATTAAACTACTGCCTGAAGCAAAAGCCTTTGTCATTTCCTCCGTCCAGTCTAATGTATAATTTAGATCTCTAAATCAGGATTTAGATATGTACTTAAGTTGTTGTACTATAAATAAAAACACACCTGGAATGGGTACCAATTTACTGTTCCGTCGGACGATACGTCTAGTTTAAGGCTTTTAACTCCCAACTCCTTGTACTCGGTGTATGAATTCTTCAGTGCAACGTCTGGTTTCCATACATCATCCTGAAATAAAATATGTTATGTTTGGTCGACATTCGTTTAGTGGTGAACATGTAAGTGTCTTGTTTATGTTTTTGGCTTTTTCGACAGCTGGATGATTGTAAATAATTTGTTAAAAAAATCATATTGGCTTTCCTTGTAAACAACATTACAAGTCATATCCTGACATCAACAGGCACAATTTACAACAGATATACGCCGCTTCTAAATCTATGGGGACGAGGTATATATGTAACTTACAAATTCGTTTTACGCATATTTAATCACGGGCATTTTAATTGTTGTAAAACCTGAACACCTGGATAGAGTTTTGATAAACGTGTTTTAGCGTAATTGTGCTGTTAAACTGCGGGTTACACATTACAAAACATAAAATCAGACAAATTTAGTCGGGAGCTATGACTAATATGATTAAAAAGAAAAATGTTTATGACATATGTATTATGCATAAGTTGGAAATAAACAAATGATGCTGGGTTTTTTTCTTGTTTTATTTGTTGTTGTTTTGTTTTTGTTTTTTCGGACGCTAACATTCACATTTGTCAATGTGTAAACAACTCAGCAAAAGTATACATTAATGTATTGTTGTGCAGCATTGCTTTATTCTATATTACAGTATGTTCTATATTACAGTATGTTCTATATTACAGTATGTTCTAAACTACAGAATGTTATACATATTCCTTATTTATTCATCGTGCATTGAAATTGGTTTCAGGTTTCAGAACGAATTTCCGAAATATGAATTCCAACAAAACCATTGATTTATAAACCTTATTAAAAACGATAGATTGAAAATGAAGACAAACAACACTGAACAGACAAACATTGCAGGATAGTTACCTGTGGCCATTTATAGTAATGTAAATCTCCATAGCTTGTCGGGTCCCATTGCAGAAACTCATCCGTCCACGAGATCCAGAGGTAACCGGTAGTTTTCAGCGTCTCTGAAACTTCGTCCAACCCGTTTATGTTCAACAAATACAGATTGAGATAAACCACTGTAAAAGTAGAAACATTAGTTATTTTAGAATAGCTACGCAACCACAATAGTTCTGTTATGTTGATACTGTTAAATATGTTGATGTGGTTGTTTTTATAATTGTTGTTGTTTGTGGTTGTTGTGATGTTTTTGTATGCCTTTGCACTGTTTAAGGCCTGAAGGCCAATTATAACCTATGTTAGATGTATTGTCTCTCCTCTACATACCAGTGATCTTGTCATAATATGCATCCAGTTGAAAGCGAAAATATAACATTTTAAAACTATGCGTGATAGGGTGATAACATAATATAATTATTATCTTTCAATATCCATCAACAAATTTCAAATGTTCAAGTGTTTTCATTATAAAATTATCACTGCAAATAGGTCACATCAAGTCTGGTACTAAACACAAAGATGGCGGTATAACGGGGTATAGGTATAAATCAGCTGGCATGTTTTTATGTTAACACCGGATGTTGGTCATATTTGGAAACATGTGACCTGATTTATTTACGAAGCAAGGTGTCCAAGCTTAAAACTAAAAGACGACACCAAAAAAACAAATGTTAATCAATTTTGAGACAGGCATGCTATTTTTTTCTAAAAAAGGAGAAAAAAATGAGAACAAATTAGGAGGTATTTGTTTTGTTCCTTTTAAAACTATTTCATTATTTTGTTTCCTGTGTTGACACATAGTGGCATTCTAGGTCAACATATTTGCATACAAATGACCTTATGGACATACATTGCATCATGGGAATGGGATTTTTACAAAATACCCCGGTAATAAGAGACCACCGGCAAACAGAGGAATCACCATACTACTATATTGATATGATTCATTATAAGTATAACTAATTATTTAACTAAGGATATCACGTCAGTGTGCATGTTAGATTAAACAAATTATGGTAAATGGCCGCCTAAACCACTGGTGTACACTTAAACCACTGCTTGGTGCATGACTGTTCTATACTGAAGCCACTGCTTTGGGCATAGCTGTTGTATGTTTAGACCACTGGCTGTTCTATACTTAAACCACTGCTTGTGGCATGGCTGTACTAAACTTAAACCACTGCTTGTGACGTGGCTGTTCTAAACTTAAACCACTGCATGTGGCATGGCCTGTGTGTAAACCACTGCTTGGTGCATGGATGTTCTATACTTAAATCACTCCTTGTGGCATGGCTGTCCAAAACATAAACCACTGCATGTGACATGGCTGTTCTATGCTTACACCACTGCTTGTGGCATGGCTGTACTAAACTTAAACCACTGCTTGTATGTCACAAGCAGTGGTTTAAGTTTAGTACAGCCATGCCACAATCAGTGGTGTAAGTGTAAGGCTGTTTTAAACTTAAACCACTGCATGTGGCATGGCTTGTGTGTAAACCACTGCTTGGTGCATGGCTGTTCTATACTTAAATCACTCATTGTGGCATGGCTGTACTAAACGTAACCCACTGCATGTGACATGGCTGTTCTAAACTTAAATCACTGCTTGGTGCATGGCTGTTCTATACTTAAATCACTCCTTGTGGCATGGCTGTACTAAACTTAAACCAATGCATGTGGCCTGGCCTGTGTGTAAACCACTGCTTGGGAAATGGCTGGTGAATAATTAAACCAACGCTTCTGGCACGGCTTATATATATTTAAACAACTGCTTGGGGAATTACTGATATGTACTTAAACCGGTTATTTTGCCCTTAAAAGTGAAAAGTTTACCACCACTTGGGGAAAGGCTGGTGAATACTTAAATATCTGATTGGGACATAGCTGGTGTGTACGAGGGTCATTCAATAAGTTCTGTCACTAACGCATTTTAACAATTATGTGCTCGTTGTGAGTGTTGATGTGTGGTACCAAATGAAAGAGAGTTTCAATACTATTCCATTGATGGTAACATAAATGCTGTATCTTTTGTATGTCGAAAGTTATGGAACATTTAATACACATCACTTATACATACTGAGGCATTTTCGTCCTGAGTTTTTTCAGGTATGTTAATTGTTACTTTTTTAAAATGCCTGTTTCTCTTTAAGTACTTGTCGAAGACCTTTGAAATTTCTCATACATTACCAGTTATATCTGTGCATTACAAGATTCAGAATTTAAGCATGGTAGATGAAAAGGCATTGTCTTAGAAATTAAAATAAATTCTATAATAATGTGTTAAATATGAAATTTAAACACTGTAGGACTAGGATTTGTAAACAAATATGAAAACATATTAATATTATGAGAATAATTACGACATTTAAAAGATATTATAACATTTCCGTAAACAAAATGAAGAAAATAAGTATTATTTCTGCTAAAATTAAGGGATATGCATTCACTCATATCTGGTTTGCAGCAAGACCTTTCCGAATTCTCGAAAATTATTTTCATTGATTATGGGCGAATAACAACAGATGGCGTACAAGAAAATTTAAAAGGATAGAATTATTCAAATATTTTTTACAACGTTTTGTAACAAGGACATTTTCAGAGATGCCAGTATCCAAAAGGTGTGGTAGGGGGAGGTAATTCATTGGTATAAATAACCGGAAATGTTTCATTTTTGTTGTGGAATTTAAGAGAGCGAACCCAGTAGTACTATAAATACACTACTTTTTCTCAGTGTAATATCCAGTTCAAAGGATATATGCCTAGTGACAGAACATTTTGAAGCACCCTCGTACTTTAACCCCACTCCGTGTGACATGACTGATGTATACTTAAAACACTGCTTGAGAATTGGGTGTTGTAAACTAAAACCACAACTTGTGGCATATCTGGTGTATACATAAACTTTTACTTGGGGTATGTCAGGAGAAGGGGCCGTAAGAAATGCCTCCATTAAACTACTTTGCAAAGTATGTTGGACAATTTGCAAGATCTCTTCTTTTATCTCTATGATGATCAATGCAGACAAACAAATACATGTCTTGTTGACATTATATCAGCCAAACTTTACTTTTATTTTTCTTGAACAACAACATCAAAATATTTTATTTTAGCATTGATTTTTACATCACCTGTGTCTTGATCTATCGGGATTAATCTTCGTCCGTCGTCCGTCCATCGTCGTCGTTGACTTTGCTTCAAACGACTTCTCATCAGAAACCGCTTGGCCAATTTTAACTGGACAGATTTCGACGTTTTTGTTTTTAAATGAATGCCAATGCCTTGACTTTCAAGCTTGTTCAAATAAAATCCCTGGGGTTAAAAATGGCCGTACCTCGGGGATGCAAAGTTTGTATATTGATATTTTGCATGTTTTTCATATGCTTGTATAGTAAAAGACTTTAAAAAATCTTCTCTGAAACCACAATGCAAAGAGCTCTCATATTATTACATGTAGCATCATCTTATGGTCTTCTACTACGTTTGTTCAAATGGTGACACTGGGATCAAATTTGGCCACGCCCCGGGAGTCACAGTTTTACATAGATTTATACAGGGAAAAAATAAAATAAATCTTCTTCTCTGAAACTACAAGAGCCTGACCATATTTCACATGGATGATCCTTAGGTGATTTCTTTTTTCAAATTTGCTAAACTTAGGCAAACACAACATCCAAGATGGCCGCCATAGACAAATCTTTAAATTATTTCTTGTACATTGGGAAGCTAAGACCGTGGGTTCTAGTCTCACTGGAAGTATTTTTTTAGTTTTTCATTTTTATAATGATTATCGTTTTCTGTTTGGATGCGTTTTTTCTTTTGTTTATTTTTTCTAAAGTTTGTATAATTATATAGATTTTGCATGTTTTAGTTATTACATACTGGTCCTTTGGGATCTTCAAGCCCGATCTTTGTGGCTTTAAAGTAAAATATCGCTTAAGCTGGTGCTAGGAGGCGTGAAAGGTGTTTCATGCAACATTACCTCTCACGAACAGACTCAATAAAACCGAGTCTGCTACTTTTATTTCTTGGTTTGTTTCTAAAGTTTGTATATAAAGATTTTGTATGTTTTAGTTATTACTTACTGGTCCTTTGGGATCTTCAAGCCCGATCTTTGTGGCTTTAAAGTAAAATATCGCTTAAGCCGGTGCTAGGAGGCGTGAGAGGTTTTTCATTCAACATTACCTCTCACGAACAGACTCAATGAAACCGAGACTGCTACTTTTATCTCTTGTTTGTGTTTGTTGCTGGCAAGGGATCCCCTTTCGGTATATATTCTCATTCACACTAACGTTTGTTTAGTGCCGTGTGGCGACCGTAAAAAAGTCGCCCCGTCACATGGATGACCTTTAGATGATTTTTTTTTTCAAATTTGTTAAAATAAGTCAAACGTGACATCCAAGATGGCCACCATAGAAAAGTCTTTGCATTTCTTATTGTACAGTAGGAAGCTAGGGTCGTGGGTTCAAATCCTACTGGATTTTTTTGTTTGATTATTCATTTTGTATTATCATTTCTTGTTTTGATGCGTTTTCCCTTTTGTTATTTTTTCTAAATTGTGCATGTTGTTGTGGGTTTAAATTTCGGTTAGGAGTGTTGTTGTGTTTCGCACTGGTAAAATTGTATTGAAAAGAATGATGAAACCCCTTGATATCAGAGGCATTCTAGCTTTTAGATCATCCACAGGCCCTCTTGTTCTGTTGTTCTTTATTATTATTAATGATCGCTAAACACTGGTCTATCAATACATACTGAAATGTTTTTTTCATTTGAAGTCCCTGGGGGTCAAAGATGACTGCAACCTCTGGGTCCAAAGTGTGTTTGTAGAGATTTTGCATGTTTTTACGCAATACTTAAAACATTTTCAATCAGCATTTGCGAGAGGACATTTTAGCATTATTGGAAAGCTCCTCAGGTGATCGATTCAGGGTCATGTTGGCCTTTTAGTTTAATATACAATTTGTTTGTATGTTGATGTTTTGTAAAGTCGATCATGTATTACACAGCATGCCTCTATCTTCTCCGGTCTACTCTTCTCCTACTAAATTCTTTCTTTCCATTTTTATACTCCACACTCATCCCATATTTTCCACGCTCCACTTTGTGTCCTCTTCTCCTCCCCCCTCGTATTATCTCATCTACGCCCCCACCTCCAACCGCAACACACACAAAGGCTAATGTCCCCTCCCTCTCCTATCTCTTCCTCATGCCTCCTCTTATCATCCTGCTATCACTCCTTCCCAAGACCCTCTTCCTTTACTTTATAAAATATATTTGAAAATAGTTCTATATTATGTATTTATTGAATTGGCTGCCAATTCCATTTAATTTGCAAAATATCTTCAAACTGTGTGATAAACTACATTACAGCAAGTATTACCTATTGGAAGCGACTGATCATTTGTAGGTCTGATTTTGTAGTCGTATGCATCCGTCACAAACAGCTTTGTCTTCAAGTTCTTGGCATCAGTGCCGGTTTGACAGTAAGAGCTCCGCAACAGCATTACCAAATACACGGACAATATGAAGATGGCCATTTTCAATTGTCTTCATTGATTCACTGTATGGTTAAACTAAAATAAAGGATGAAGAACACAATATATCATTCAAACATCACTAGTGTATCACAAATCTTTACATGCTGAAGTCTCTAGTAGCAATAGTTAATACATTTACTTTAAAACAATAGTGAAGATATTATTAAGTAAGTTAACAATGTTAATATACATATACGAATAAAACAGATATATGTATGTTCCAACAAAGATGACTACCGAAGAAGTACCACGAAACTCACGGAAAATTTGGTCAAAATGGGGAACAGAAAACAAGAAGTTAAACAACAATTGAAAAAGATAGAATCACTTGCCCGGAGTACCTTCTACAATAGACGAATACATACAGGCAGAAACACACAGACAGAATACCACTTGTAGTCACATATTCAAAGAAGCTGCCAAACATCGGGAGTATTTTGAGAAAAAGGTTGCACTTTCTTAATAAATCTGATAAAATCTGTCTTTTAAAAAAGCTTATGTCATCCTGAAAAAATCTCACGGACATATGTGTCCATGATAAACACAGGGGTGAATTTAATCACGAGAAAAAACTGATGTTTTAGATGTATGAAGTAGTGTGAGGCTTGCCGTTATGTCATCGAGAGAATCACGTAACACAATTTACTGCATCCGCACTGTGCCATACCCGTCTACGTCGGCGGGACCGGAGATGAAAGTTATATTTGCATACAAACCACCATTCAATTCGGACAAAAGATACCATGCATCCTATCAGCAAACACTTCAATTCTCATGGTCACACCATTAAAGACTTCAGCTTGATTGTCATAGAAAGGTTCGGGAAACGTTTCTCTGTCTACAATTCATTGTGCTCTGATCATGAATGTATTGTCTCTATCTACAGTTCATACGTGTGTTCTGATCATGAACGTATTGTCTCTATCTACATTTCATACGTGTATTGTCTCTATCTACAGTTCATACGTGTGTTCTGATCATGAATGTATTGTCTCTATCTACAGTTCATACGTGTGCTCTGATCATGAACGTATTGTCTCTATCTACAGTTCATACGTGTGTTCTGATCATGAATGTTTTGTCTCTATCTACAGTTCATACGTGTGTTCTGATCATGAATGTATTGTCTCTATCTACAGTTCATACTTGTGTTCTGATCATGGATGTATTGTCTCTATCTACAGGTCATACGTGTGTTTTGATCATGAATGTATTGTCTCTACCTACAGGTCATACGTGTGTTCTGATCATTAATGTATTGTCTCTATCTACAGTTCATACTTGTGTTCTGATCATGAATATATTGTCTCTATCTACAGGTCATACGTGTGTTCTGATCATGAATGTATTGCCTCTATCTACAGTTTATACTTGTGTTCTGATCATGAATGTATTGTCTCTATCTACGGTTCATACGTGTGTTTTGATCTTGAATGTATTGCCTCTATCTACAGTTCATACGTGTGTTCTGATCATGAATGTATAGTCTCTATCTACAGTTCATACGTGTGTTCTGATCATGAATGTATTGTCTCTATCTACAGTTCATACGTGTGTTCTGATCATGAATGTATTGTCTCTGTCTACAGTTCATACGTGTGTTCTGATCATAAATGTATTGTCCCTATCTACAGTTCATACGTGTGTTCTGATCATAACTGTATTGTTTCTATCTACAGTTCATACGTGTGTTCTTATCATGAATGTATTGTCTCTGTCTACAGTTCATACGTGTGTTCTGATCATGAATGTATTGTCTCTGTCTACAGGTCATACGTGTGTTCTGATCATAAATGTATTGTCTCTATCTACGGTTCATACGTGTGTTTTGATCTTGAATGTATTGCCTCTATCTACAGTTCATACGTGTGTTCTGATCATGAATGTATAGTCTCTATCTACAGTTCATACGTGTGTTCTGATCATGAATGTATTGTCTCTATCTACAGTTTATACGTGTGTTCTGATCATGAATGTATTGTCTCTGTCTACAGTTCATACGTGTGTTCTGATCATAAATGTATTGTCCCTATCTACAGTTCATACGTGTGTTCTGATCATAACTGTATTGTCTCTATCTACAGTTCATACGTGTGTTCTTATCATGAATGTATTGTCTCTGTCTACAGTTCATACGTGTGTTCTGATCATGAATGTATTGTCTCTGTCTACAGGTCATACGTGTGTTCTGATCATAAATGTATTGTCTCTATCTACAGGTCATACGTGTGTTCTGATCATGAATGTATAGTCTCTATCTACAGTTCATACGTGTGTTCTGATCATGAATGTATTGTCTTTGTCTACAGTTCATACGTGTGTTCTGATCATGAATGTATTGTCTATCTACAGTCCATACGTGTGTTCTGATCATGAATGTATTGTCTCTGTCTACAGTTCATACGTGTGTTCTGATCTTGAATGTATTGTCTCTGTCTACAGGTCATACGTGTGTTCTGATCATGAATGTATTGTCTCTATCTACAGGTCATACGTGTGTTCTGATCATGAATGTATTGTCTCTATCTACAGGTCACACATGTGTTCTGATCATGAATATTTTGTCTTTTTCTACAGTTCATACGTGTGTTCTCGTCATGAATGTATTGTCTTTGTCTACAGTTCATACGTGTGTTCTGATCATGAATGTGGCTGTATTCTTCTTCTTTACGCAGAACAACAAAAAAGAAATGGATCAGACGTTATAATTGAAGTTTTAAACCGGAATATACATGCCACCATTTTATGCGCCAATCGCTGGATGGATAAACATTGCTTACAATAAAATCCCAAAACATTTCCAAATTCGAGCCAAAATTACAGAGAAAATTACATCACAAATCACGTAGGGGTCATTACTAAAAACGTGTAAGAACGTGTATAATAGCGGTCGATAAACAAAATGTCGAATTTAATGCATACGTTTTACACAGACCCTTGAGGATTTTGAGTTATTCTTCCTCTATCATTTCTCGTTCCAATTACAAACGGTTTTGGGTTGAATGTGTTTACAAGTGGCTCTCTATACAGTGATATACGCATTTCAAGTTACGTTATGCATTGTGGCACATTACCCTGACCCCTAAGATCATTTGCAAAATCATGTGTCTGTCAATATATACGCATTTCTCATTACGTTATGCATTGTGTCACATTATTTATTGAAACCATTGCACGATTTACACTGACGCCTAGATCATTTGCCAAATCATTTGTCTGTCAATTTATTCTCCAGATTAATAAAGTTTTCGGTTAACATAAATGTATCTTTACAGTGTAATATACATTATAACATTGTGTCACCTATTCCATTTTTAACTTGAATTATCAACTCTTGTCCATTTCGTTTTTTACCGAGCATATATATTAATATCTGTTAGCGAATGTTCGATTTTAATTAAGCAGGACTAGTTAAACACTCATTGTTCACTCTATCAAATAGTGTTACCCCTTATGGACTACACTACGAACATTATTACAGACTTTCTTCACAAACTTCTGCCCTTACATAGTGCTGGTTTAATGATCTGATGATTTTCTTTAGATCTTGCCAGTAAAAGGGCTAGCTATAAACCAGCCATAACTAGATAATTAACTATACATTAGACTATGAATCTGGTGCATTTACAACACAGCGCTACCCAACTGACTACTGAAATGAACACATATGCTTAATTGCAATATGTTCAATGATGATCATTGTTTGCTTTACAACAATACTCCAGTTATTCCATACTCCAAAATAGGTTCTGCGAGTTTAACACTGTAATTAATGCCGACAAACTCTTTATTTAATATTCCGATTTAATTAATTAAGTGGGATTGTTTGATAAATCAATCACCTATTAATTGGGTCAAAAGCATTAGTTGATGCAAGTTTTACTGGGAATAGTAAAGGTGGCCAGACGTTTATCTAGGGAAGATACATGATAAGTACAAAAACAAACATGGACAATATGCAGTAAGACAAGGGTCTCTTCTAGCCAATTGTTTTCTTGCGCCACCACATGCGCCAAATGAAAAAAGTTGGATCCAAATTGGAGAAATTGGAGCCATTTGGCTCTGATGGCCTGAAAAATATTTCTTCTTGAGTGTGTCCGATCTTTTTATATTTCTTTTTATGTATATATTAAATTTGTTTGTTAACGGAGCATGGTACACGAATGTGATAGGGAACTGATCAATTAGTAATATGTGGTGTATTCATTAAGAATGATAGTGTTACAAATGTTCCTTTTTAAAATATCATTGTATAAATAAAGGTGTTGCAAACAAACGCCCGTGTTGTTTAAAGTCAGGGCATTCCCCAGGATATTATTAAAAAGTTGTGGCATTTTTGCGTTGAAATGGGATGGTCGTCGGAACGGGGGTGGCGGGGTTGGCGGCTGAGGGGGTTGGGGTGTCACCCCTTCCTGCTTCAATTTTTGTTTAATTTCGGTTGAAAATAAGAGATTTGCTTTATATCTGGTACACTTAGGAATAAAGTAAGTCAAAGCAAAAAAAATAATATTAATAATAATTATTTATTGATGTTTTCATTATTATAAAAAGTTGTAATAAATAATAATAAGTAGACTAGCAAAGCAGTTAGTGTTTCTGACCCCCAATATCTAGAATTTTCCTACACCACTTATTTTGGTTAAATAAACTAGCTGAAACAAATACAGCAGGAATCATACATTTATAGAGGCTTCCATTTGATTGTTTAAGATGACTGAGGGCAACATAACTTGTCGATAATGAAGTATAGCAAATATGGTGTTCTATCAAAAAAATATATTTCTTCAAAAAATTCTGTTTGTAATGATTATATCCAGTAAACATGTTACAATTCCGCCTTTGCCCTGATTGAAATGCATGAATAGCAGTACTTAAGTCCTAGGTATGTTGAACAATTGTATTCATTTAATATTCATGTCAAACATCATGATTTGGTCCTACTTAAAATAGAATAAAATATTACCTGTTTTTTCCGTTAACTTGTATCTTCAACACACGTATTTCCTTTAAATGTATGATTTGATGATTTGATGCATTTTATGTAAATTGTTCAATATATTTAAAAATAAAAACAGAAAGCCTTCAAGTTGACTTTTTCTTTCTGTTTTTGGTAAAATATTCAACACTAAACCGTATAAAACACGAATTCAAAGACTTGATGTAGTTAAATAAATTATGTAACCCTTTCCCCTGTGTCTTTTTCAACTTTCAACTGAACAGTTATCTAGGCTGGAATGGGACTTCATTTAATATTCATTACGTGGTCCGAGTATTAACTTTCATATCCCATCCAACCCTTTCTCCAAGAAGCGAAAACAGGGTTGGCTGTGGTGAATTATGGTAATTTTTAGAAAGTTTTAGTTGTTAAATCGAATGGTGAATAACTGTTTACCCGTCACGCCCTCACCTAAAATGCGCATGCATATGTTTAAACGCCCCTACCTGGAACAACCATTGTACTTGGCATAGTGGTAACATCTGCAGATCTTTAGGCTAAACTATGAAAGTCTACGAAATTACCTATTTAACGGAGAAAGAGATCTATTAATACTTTTCTTTAGCTTTCTTTACTTTTTAAGATATCATTCTATGGTCATCTTGCGCGCGCGCGCGCGTTACAATCCATTACAAGCTGTTATGAACAAGTTAGGTAAAGATATCAGATGAAAAAGGCCCATAACTCTGCTGTTACTAATGTGATACGGCTAGTTTTTGAAAATATCAATGTTTTCTTTTATGACAAAGGTAACTTCATAAAATAAAATATTTAAAAAAGTCACATTAATTGAACTGAATGTTGTTTAACGGCTCATCAACACAGTATAGGTTATTTACAGCCGCCCCAGAGAGAGGGGAAGGATACATAGGAATCCAGGAACCGTGCCTTACTCTTATTATCGAACAGATTCCTATGGTTCTTTAACGTGCTGGTAGGAAAGACCAATACACGGGACCGCCCGGTTTACGTCCCCATCCGACGGACGAGGCTAAGGGAAAGTATCTTGCCAAAGAACACATCGACGAAACTCAGTGGCACCATGGAGGATTAAACCCGGGGCTTTTAGGGATAGGAGTGGGAGCGGATGGTGTGCCATGGGGTGTAAGTAAGACATGGTTGTTTTTCAAGCTTTTCCAAGCTTTTATTGCTATTTACATATAAACAAGTTTAGTACTTTTAAATAATTCAAGGGCCAAATATCTGCTGTTTCAAGTCAGACATGGCTAGTTGTTGAATGTGTGCACTGTGACAACGCAGTATGCCATATTGCTGCAGTATTCCATTTGTATGGCTCACTGCAGCAGATTATATGGCTTACTGCTGCAGAATGGCATAACGCAGTGCTACGTGCTTACGTTTTCATATGGCAAAGTGCAGCAGTTCGTTGTTAATTTTGAGATTATGTTAACACAAACTCTTGTTAAATTATAAAATTAAAAAAATAAAGATAAAGCTATAATATAAAAATGAACCTAGTTCATTATTTCGTGTAAGAAAACCTAAAACAGCCCAAATCTGTGAAACTTTGTTTCTAGGTGGAAAATCTGGAAACTTATTCAAAACTAAGTTTAATTGCAGAATTTTCAATAGTAGAATAAATAAGTATTTTCTTAGTAATTTAATTGTTTTGTTTGATTTAATGCAGATTTGTTTTGTTCATAAATGTTGTTTGCTTAGTTAAGTACGCACTATGGCATGTGGCGTTCTTTCCGAAGTATTTTTCCACATGGCATACTAAGGTCTTCGAGTTCATCTACTAGTGGGCTATCAGTTACAAACTATCAGTTACAAACTATAATATATTAGATATTTTAAACTATTAAGTACAAATCGATTGGACGTGAACAGCTTTCGAAATTGCAATTAAATAAGACTTGCAATCAGTACTGTTATTCATTCGATCTTTGGAGATCGCTGAGCCCGATACTTATATTTAATTATCGGTGGTACTTTTTCATTTCTTTTTGTTTTCTTACTTAATTTTCGATTCAGTGGTTCCTCTACTCCGGTCGATTAAAGGCTCTGTTTAAACACTTATAGGATATGTTGTCTGCTTTTTAATTTAGTCTTTTGACTGTTACTTGTGATATGCAGGCTTCATAACCGCTGCTCCCAACTAAATCCCATTATGTTTATTTCGCTCTTCGGGGCATTTAATTTTATTAGATACTGGGACCATACGCCGTACGACATGGGGAAGCAATAAACTCCATGTCCACCGCCATATGCATGCCATCTTCGGGATGGTTAAAACTGTGTACTATTGATTTTATTAATATTGAGTTCAGCTCAATCCGGGGCTAGAGGGCGTGAGCGGTAGCTAGCATATTTCACTACCTCTCATGAACAGTCTCAATCAAACCGAGACTGCAATATTTCGTATGTGTCGTTTTCGGCCGTTTCCAAAGGTCCATTATCATACTCTTTCTTTAAGTCCAAAAATGTAATTGTTTAATTCGGGTAAACTGACCTTTCCTAGAACAAAACCCAGAAACACCTGCTTTTATACCCCTACAAACGAAGTTTGAGAGTGGGGTATGCTGGAGTCACTATGGCGAGCGGTCTTTTGGTCGGTTGGTCCGTCCATCGGTCGGTCAGTTGATCGGTATATCTGTTGCTGCAATTGTGCGGTGCTATCTATTTCGAAATACATTTCTTAAGATATTGACTGGAAACTTCATATACATTGTCATTATCACGTGTAGATATGTCAAAACACTGCATTTAGTATAAGCGATCTTGTGGAGCTAACTACTTCAACAGTTTTCGAGATATTGGTTTCAAACTTGATATACATGATCGACATAAAGTGGAGGTGTGGAGATTTGAGTAACAAATTTAGTGCGGCTCAGTTAATGCCTTGCAGAGGTATTGCCCTTGGACTTGCTCAAGTCAGGTTGCGGAGCAAACTACTCCAACAGTTTTCAAGATATTGGTTTGATATTTGGTATACATGCTTGGCAGCATATATAGAGGATCTTAAACGAGTTTCCATTTTATGTAAGATTTATGAAACGAGTTATGAATTATTTTAATTTTAACGAGCCTTTTGGCGAGTTAAAATTAAAAATAATTCATAACGTGTTTCATAAATCTTATATGGAATGGGAACGAGTTTAAGATTCTTTTTATCACATAACATTGCAATCAAATAAGTAAAAAATAATTCAGATGGACATAGAACCGCCACGACGTCAGACACTCTTTAGCGCCTAAACGTCATAAAATAGGTGACGTCGTAACGTCGCGTCTCACACATAACGTTGCGTATAAAAGAGTTCGTGTTTTACCTCTTTACAAAACAGCAGTTTACGCCAACTGTTTAACAAACCAACAACAATGTTTTGTATAACGTGCATTATTTTTATAAGCTGAAACAAATAATAAGTTTATGACTCAGATCTGGGTGAATTTGTAATAATTAAAATAGTTTCAGTTAATAATCTTGCGTAGTGTTACAGGTTTAACTGAACCAATCAAAATCGTTCCAGGTTGTATTACACATGTGTAATACAATAGAACATTAAATGGGTGTTCGACACTGCTAACAAGGGACGTTATGTGATAAATAGATATGTGTAACACAATATTGGTCTGGTTCGTTTAATGCCATGCAGTTATTGCCCGTGGAAGCAGATGAAATGTTGTGGAGCAAAGTACTTCAGAAGGTTTCAAGATATTCGTTTTAAACTTGGAAGATGCTGTTAAAATGTGATGAAGATCGGACATGTTATGCTGAGATATAACAAAATCAAAATGTTGACACCTGCTCGCGAACCGCCGCCCACCTGGTTTTCGTTAGTCTGTAAGCCGGTTTTGAAAACAAGGCCCTATAAGTGATTGCTTAATTTATTTGTTTAACTAATAACTGACATGACTGATATTTCCTTCACTTATTTTACATACACCAAAATGAGCGACAACCATACTGCAGCAGTCTTTCGATACGTATCAAGGAACAGCTGCACTAAGCCATCTTAAAAATCATATGTAGAACTGCAGCAATCATAATGCGCAGTATGCCATCAACTGCTGCAGTGAGCCATATAAATGGCATACTGCATCAATATGGCATGCTGCGTTGTAACAGTGCACTATTTCTTCTACGACCAAAATAACTTCATGACATTTTAAAGTTGAGCAACCTGCATTTCAAGTAAGAATAGCACCAGGAATATGTTGTTACCTTTAGAGTATAGGTGTGTTACATCTAGTGCAGGTCAAAAAATCGTGTTACCTTTAGTGCAGCAATTGTTACCTTTATTGTAGACATTTTTTGTTACCTTTAGTGTAGGTTGTTACCTTTAGTTCCAAAAGTGTTCCCTTTACTGCAGCTTGTTACCTTTAATGCAGCTTGTTACCTTTAGTGCAATCGTTACCTTTACAGTAGTAATAGTCTCTTTGGTCGAATGTCTAATATTTTTGTAAGGTCTACGTACGTTTGATTAACGGACTAGGGGACTAGTAACAGTCGTTAATTTTATTTATATGCTAGAGTATTACAAGATATAATTGTTTGAATCAATTTACAAGCAAACTATCAAACAGCCGTAACTTTATTTGCAACAACTGAATATTTAATGATAATTTTCTGTCATTTGTCGTTCAAATTTTAAACGATTTTCGGGTTTAAGTTGTTTACAAGTTCCTCGGTTTTTAAAGTAATACAAATGTATTTTTCAAATGGTATATGAATTATAACATCATATCGCATATTCCATTGTTTGACATTAATTATCAACCCTGGTCCATTTCTTTTTTACCGAGTTTGTGTACAGAATAGTGGAATTTGAACACATGTACTATTGATTCATTTAGATTTTAATCGAATTTACGATATATCTGACATGTATTGTCGTATTTTAATTTCTTATTATTAGTAAAACAGTATCTATATCACTGTTTGTAGTAAGCAAACATAAGAGGATTTTTTTACGAGTTGGTTTATATACACTTTTATTGTACTCGTGTTTACATAGTATGCATAGAGCAATATTAATTAATATCCCGCCATGTCTGGGAATTTCGTCTTCAAAGGGATACTTTTAAAGGATACAAGTTATAATTATCATGACTACTTATTTGTTCAGATTATTATTTGCTCTAGTTCCGCCCAATTTCAAAAGCGCTTTCATAAATAAGTTTTGCTTGGCTAAATGGAATTAAAGCTTGCAAACCGGTTTTATAGTGTAGAAAATCATACAGAAGCATTCGTCTCACGCAACTTCTAAATAAAATTAGTTACGGCCTTTCACAATACAATATAACTAAAGAACAGATCAATTGTTATGACGTCATCAAAAGTAAATATATGTTGGCTGGGTGGATCTTATACGAAAATCATACCGAAAGTCATACATGCGAGTCGTGATGTAAATATGACTGCAGGAAATACATGTTGACTGGGTATATCTTATACGAAAATCGCTCCAGAATTCATGCATGCGAGTCATGCTGTAACTGTGACTGCATAAAATATCTGTTCATTGGGTATATCTTATACGAAAATCAGTCCAGAAGTCATGCGAGTCGTGATGTAAATATCACTGCAGGAAATACATGTTGACTGGGTATGTCTTATACGACAATCTTCCTCAGAAGACATGCATGCGAGTCGTGCTATAACTATGACTGCAGGAAATATATGTTCACTGGGTATATCTTATACGAAAATCACCCCAGAAGTCATGCATGCGAGTCGTGCTGTAATTATGACTACAGGAAATATATGTTGAGTCGGTATAGCTTATACGAAAATCACCCAGAAGTCATGCATGCGAGTGGTGCTGTAACTATGACTACAGAAAGTATATGTTGACTGGGCATAGCTTATGCGAAAATCACTCCAGAAGTGGTGCTATGTGACAACGCAGTATGCCATATTGCTGCAGTATGCCTTGTATATGGCTCACTACAGCAGATGATGGCACACTGCGTAGTATGACTGCTGCAGTACTACACATGATTTTTAAGATAGCTTAGTGTAGCAGTTCGACGGACTGCTGCAGAATGCCATCGTTCATTTTGATGTAAGTTAATTAGGTGAAGGAAATATCAGTTATCAATTAAACAAATAAATTAAGCAATCAGTTTAAGATGTTTTTCCACAGATATTGCAATGTGTGATCTGTAACAAAAAATATTACTGTAAGTCGATTTCGATTTAAATATATCAGCATTCAAACACATTCTATTTGATCAAAAAGTTATTATATGAGATCAGGTAAAATGGTTTCTGTTTAGAAATACGGAGGAAACAACATTGTTTCTATCAAGCTTTAATTTATTGAAAACTTTAACTTACGAAAAGTCTTTGTAGTAGAGAACGATGTCGTGTACGACGTATTTAAGACTTGTTTTCCAAATAAAACACTGATGTTATCGTTATGGTGTCAGAACCAATTTAGACAACACAAATGACCAACCGTTGTTTTTATTTGAAAACAACTGTCGACATCAAAGGACACCCTTCCACCACTCTATCCCAAAGGAGTCTTAAGTAATCCATGCATGTAAAGTCCGAACACCTTTATATAATATCCAGGGACAGATAATCATACATACTGAAAAGGGGTTCCCTCCCTTGGAGTCAACAAACACAAACAAGAGATAAAAGTAGCAAACTCGGTTTTATTGAGTCTGTTCATGAGAGGTAATGTAGGTGCAACAACTCTCACGCCTCCAAGCAAAGGCTTTTAAGCGATATTCTACTTTGAAGCCACAAAGACTGGACTCGATGATCCCAAAGGACCAGCAAGTAATAACACTACTGATTTGTAGTCGACCGCTACACAGCACTCACTAAACAAACGCTAGTGCTAGTTATTCGTAAACTAGACTGGTTACCGACCCATTGCTGTTTTAATAATAAGAAATAGATGAAAACGCAAGGGACAAGATATAACGCAAGGCATACACTGTAATCCGATTCATTGCCTCTCACCCACTCATCCTTCCATATGCATAAAAACGCACTGATAGCTCAGTTATTACAGTAATTACATATGGACTATTGCTCATAAACCATTATCCTATCAACAATCATAAACTTAACATTACACAGTTTTTCAATTAAAATGTTTACGTTTTAAAAAGAATGAATTACGATACAAAAAAAGTACTGCCATTTCCATACAAATAAAAAGTCGTTATAATTAACATCGATACTGTAAGTCTAGGCACAATCTCATTGAAGGGTTAGGTCCTTTTAAAATGGCGTATATAAGACTTTTCTTTGGGCTCTAGGGGTACGACTTAAAATTGACAAAATATGATATTGTCGATTCCAAAGGGCCAATACATAATGAGTGAGCTCTTATTTACAATGATTGATTGAATGGTGTTTTGCCTTTATATTCTCATACTATGTCTGAAGCCTCTTTTTATTTGTAAAATGGATGTTTTAGCGACCTAAACTATTCTGAATTGTACACCAAATTCTGAAAACAAATGATAAATTACACAGTGCTGAAGTATTCTTGACTCAATTCACCAATATTACCTACATTAGGAAATGATGCATTGGACGCCTGAAAATGCACTTGGATTGTTTTTGTTCATAATGCACAAGTGTTTTTTGGATCCATAATAAATTCCTTGGGCAGATCTAACTAGCGGTTTTACACCAGTTTAAAATTTGAGACTTATCGTAAGATGTTTAATAAAACGGAGCCTCCGGAATCTTTGTGTCCCACAATATCCTGGACCTCAACTGCCACTGTTTCAATGCTATCCACAGCAACATTATAGCTAGAACTGGTGCCTCAGGAAAATAGTGTTTGCTATCAATAATAACTGACGCCCTGTAACCACCAGGACACAGAAAGTATGCTAAACTTTACTCCCGCAGCAACAATTTCACCATGTTTATACAAAGTATAGCAACATGTATCTCTGCTGTGGTATTTGTTATATAGAGTTTAATTAACATTGTTGAAGTGATACGGGAAATAATTCCCGAGTGAGAGAGATTCTTGCGATATAGAAACGAGTGCGTTTCCGCACGAGTTTCTATATCGCAAGAATATTTCTCACGAGTGAATTATTTTCCGTATCACGACAAAAATGTTAATTAAACTATATAATATATATTATGTGATGAATTTCTTTCCAATCGTCTTTTGACACAAATATTCCTTCTTCTGTCACTCCTTTGGCGACAGCGCGGATTAATATCATGACGTCAATTCGTGACGCAATATCGTGACGTGTATCGTTTAGTTCATAACATTTGTCTACTTAAGAAATAATAAATAAGTACTTGTGTTTTATCGGTGAATAAAACACAGTTAGGAATTCGGATGCGTAGTAATTAAATCACGAGTGCGTTAGCACGAGTGATTTAATTACTCGCATCCGAACGACTAACTGTGTTTTATTCACCGATAAAATACAGGTAAGTATTTATTATTTCGATTCTAACACAACAGTTACCCCCTTGTTTACGCTATTGTTGGGGCACTATATATTATCTCTAAGGTCAAGGTAATCAGGCTGCTATGTTTACAGGCTGTTCCATTGGGCGCACCCCGTATGCAAAGTTCTGCCTTCAATACACTAGTAGTCACGTGACAACCATTTAAGTCATTGCTTACGTCATATAGATGGCGCTGTATGACGTCAAACGTTCTCACCTTGTTCAAGATGCTTATTAATGTCATATGTACTGATGCATATGATGGGTTTATATCGGGGGTGTGCACGGCTTGGGAGAATGGCAAGTTTGTTGTAATTAACATTTCATAACCATTACTGTTGAGTTTGTCTTTGTGACGTATATTTACCAGGTGACGTCATGTAACGTGACGCTTTCAACGGATGAAATATACGCGGGGATTAATGGAACAGCTGTATTTTATCGTAGAATAACATACAGCTGTCTCTTTTCTTTGTGTATATGAAAGTCTGCCGAGGTCGTGTTAGAATGAGCTATCTGACTATCTTGCACACTAGGCGAGATAGCACATATATTATCAACTGGTTGTAGGAATTTACGAATGTTACGAGGCGACTCTCGTATTACTTAGCAATAATTAAGCGACTGCCTTTATCCCCTGAGGTATACTATTATCTAATATCAGGAAAGTTGTCAAAATAATCGTAATCAGGGATAGCTCAAAAGTGGGGAAACTCGTACAGTACTGCGGTAGAAGTAACGAGTTAATACGAGTTAATAGTAGCGTCTTCAAACTTTACATGTCGGCTCATCCGGCCCAGATCCCATCCTTGGAGGATTCGGAGTTAGTTTTAAATTGTGAGTTCAGACGAATATTCGGAAACGATCAGTTGTCAATTCAGATCAAATTGGAATATGTTTATATGATGTCCGATTATTTTCCGGATTAAGATTAAATGCCAGATTAAGATTAAATGCCAGATAAAAATAGTTAAAACACGGGAGTGTTATTTGTATTATAATTGCAATTAAAGTAATGTATAACTAATGTAATATCCATAGTTTTTTTTATTAAAATAAATCACCGTTAATTCTTAAGAAATGATGTGATGTTAGTTTTCGGCACGCAGGAGAAACGTCGGTCTACTCTGGTCTTCGATTTTATCTTCTCAAAATAGTTAATGTGACTTAAACTAATTGTCAAATAGTTTAAGTCACCGTGAAATTTATTATTTTGGAAACTGAATTGAATATATAATCAGATATAACCTCGTTAAAATGACAGGTGTTTTGTCGGTATTTCAATGGCGTCTACACCAATTTACAATATTACAAGCGTGAATGACGGACTTAATTTAGTATGTGCTGCACTCGGGTCATTTTAAAAAGCCATTGTGTATATGTCGCATGGCTCAGCTCTTCTTTTAAATGTGAAAGTAGACATTCCAGATTTTGATCTCTGGTTACGAATGGAAATGTTAACAAAGGGTGGTACGATAATAGATATTTTAAGAATTACACAGGTAAAATGTTGAATAGTTTACTCTCGCATTGAAGGTTGCACTGTGTGTTCTTTTAATTATTGCATTACATTTCAAAATGCGGTAAGTGTTATGATTACATGTAAGCAATATAATAGGGACGTGTCGAAAAAGCTTTTTATCGAAAATTCAATCGGTAATATAAGTGCATATATAACGCCTTTTTTATTTTTAATCGTATATGTTCAAGATCATGATATTGTTCACTGTCTAGCATTTATTACATCATTGAACACACAAAGCGGTTTAGGTCCCGCCTATAAATAGAGGATCTTACATGAGTACTCATTCATTATTGAATTTATTAAACGTGCTGGCAAAAAGATATAATGCGAGGCTTTTGCCGAGCATTATATCATTTTTGCTAACGAGTTTAAAGAGCCTCGCATTATATCATTTTTGCTAACGAGTTTAATATATTCAATAATGAATGAGAACGAATGTTAGATTCTATTTATCACATGACTCACATATCGACTTTTATTGCATTTTGCCTGTCGTTTTAACATAAACCGTGAGAATAAATCATAGTCATTATCGATTTCTTTTAACAGCACATACTAGGCTTTTTTGCATACTTATATAACTAATGGTATATCGAAAATATAGAATGGTGTTATTCCACTCCCCCACCGTAAGTTATGTGATAAACGAGTTTACAGCCATATTTAAAACTTTACTAGGATTTATATGCACCCATGGTGTGTAATGGTTGCAACAGTTGCCTACTTAAGGGAAGGTTCTTTTTTTGCCACTGACCTTTTCAAGGCGATACCCTTATTGATAACCCGTTTGTGTGTGTTGTGTAGTCTATGTGGCTTATATGTATTTGTTTCATGCATGAATGTCTGTCCATCCATCTAACACGTCTGCCCGCCCGCCAGTGCGTCCGTCCGTACTTCCGTCCATCAGTCCATTCATCATGCCATCGATTCATCTATTCATCCGTCTATCTGCGTTTATGCGTGTTCATCTCCAGTTAGTCGCAGCTTTCGACACTGTCCGCTTATTGTGTTGCCGATACTTAAAACAGCTATCCCGCAAAAACAGGCATATTTTACATCATATGTATGCCGTTTCTAAACCTACTGACGACGAGGCGCATATATAAATTGCATATTTTGAGGTATGGTTATAATCGGTGAAAATACTTTACCTTTAATCGGCACATATATATTACTATATGACCTGAACACCTGGACACGGTTTTGTAGTGTAATTTTCTGTTATTTGGCGGGTTAGTTTCTGTAATAACTATAGCAAAACTACTACGAATTTGATTTCCGATCAATAGGTTCGCAAAGGGGATAGGCATATATATATATATATATATATATATATATATATATATAACAAAAAGCAATCGAAACACTATATAGATCTACTAAAGTCGACAATTACCATAATCGAAGCATACAATGACATGGCCCACCATTACGTTAAAAAATAAAAAAATAAGTTAGAGCTCGACGATAAGTATAATCGAAACATATAGAAATATGGCCGTTCATTATTCAAATTTCAGTTTGTAAAAGAATAACTTATTTACTATTGAATGTTTACAAACTAAGGTTAAACGTGTGTTTTAATAAACTTCTGTACGTGTCGGTGAGGTTCAGTTCTTACTCCGACACTGACCAAAAATAAGGCATGCATCACGGACCAGATCATTACAAATAGCAAGTAAAACATTTCATTATTATTAGTTATTGGGTTATTTACTGACCCCCTACAGAAATATGTGGGGTCAGTAAGATTTATAGGGGGCGAGGCGATAGCCAAGTCCCCCTATTCATCTGACTGACCCCACATATTTCTGTAGGGGGTCAGTAACAAACCCAATAACTGATTTATTGCATCGAGCACCCGTTTTAAGACAAACGCCGATATTTAACCCATTTTAATGGAGCGTCAACGTCATTGAGACGTCACGACCGGTACAGTTTAAAAACATTATTAAATTTACTTATATGTTTGCTACTAACGCCTAAAAAAACTATTTGCAAATGATTTAAACTTTGAATCGGAATTGTAGTCCATATTGTTTTAGTGACCCTCTATGAAATATACTGACCCACTATAGAATAAGAGAGTGTCCCCAAATGACCTCTCTAATCCAATGAAATTCCTAAAATTTTGTGCGAGGTGCAATAAACATCATTGGAAACGATGGCTTGAATGTTAATTTCGATATTTGGTAAATTCGACCCCAGACTCACACCCTGGATTCGAAACCTTTGAGGTATTCTGCTCATCCTAGGCAACTACAGCAAATAAATATCGCATTCATGAGATGGTGATAGTAAGAACATTCCCTCTGAGGATATGATTATCGTCAGAGGCGAAGCCGAGTGTGATAATCAATATCCAAATCGTGAACATTCTTACTATCACCTCCTCATGAATGGGATATTTATTTTATTTATACCGAAATCCCTTCGGACCAAATAAGGTTAATTTTCAATAGGTTTTTTTTTTTCTTTTTTTTTCTTCAAAAACATGCTATGCAAGTTACATCGTTGGATTGGAAATAATGTAACTAAGAAAATGAGTGTTGGTTTATTGAAATTGGTGAGGAATATTAAAGTCAGATGAGTTAAAAATAGCAATTTCACCATACTGAGCCGATGACGTCACCGGAACAGTATGCACTCCAACGCATGTCACCTCGCGTCAGATAGTAAGAAATAACACATTTTTGTCTATGGTTTTTTTATGTGAGGTATAATAAAAAGTTATAGCATTGTATTGGAAATAACTAATAATTTGAAAATGAGCGGTAGTTTATTGAAATTAGTAAGTACTTCTAAAGTTATGGTGATTTGAAAATAGCAATTTCACCATTAATGAGCCGATGACGTCGCCAAAACAGTACACACACCAACTTTTTTTTACTATCACCCTGTAATACCACCCTCACGTCAGATAGTAAGAATTACACATTGATGTCTATGGGGATTTAGCATGGGCGTTTTATGTAAGGTGTAATAATAATCCTCTTTAAATGATGTATGAGACGTTTAGGTTACGGTGCAATGCTGACCCCAAAATTACCTTAAGTCCCCACCCCAAGGGAGAAGGATGCGTTACGTACATCAACTCACAAAACCAATTCCATTTATATATAGTATGCGTATATCATTATGTATAGCAAATGTTAAAACAAATTAGGTATCGTGGGTTTAATGTTCATTTTGGTGACTTTTAGCCGTGAGCTCTAGTTCCAGCGGTCAGACCCCGGATCGGTAACCTTTGTTGTCATCTCGACATCCTATGCATCAGCTGTGGCAAATATGAACATCCTTCTTTAAGTAATAAAGGAGTTCAGTTACGAGCAAAACCGACTGACGGACTGACGGGTGGATGAACGGGACCAAACACGGTATATCCGCTTTTCCTTCCAAAGATGCGGATATAATAACAATATAGACAAACTCAAAATTCACACTTCTGTTATGCATTGCGTGGGCGGCATTTTTAAAATTGTAATGTGTAATCAGAACCACTGATAATCACCTTAAAGCAGCTATTCCGCCAACAAAGGCAAAGTATACAGCATATGTTCACCTTTTCGAAACCTACTGACGACGAGGTATATATAACTTTTTTGAGAATGCAAACTTTATAGATACAACATAAACATGATAAACGGTTTTAACCAGTCAGACCAAATCTCAAAACTGGAAAAACAATTCATTTTACGCATATTTAATCACGAATAGTTTAAGAACATATGAATAAACCTCGACGTTTGATCGGCACATGTACATCAGTATATGACCTGAACAACTGGATATAGTTTTGATAAATGGTTTTGTAGTGTAATTTTGCCATTGTCCGGTTATTTTCTTTAAATTCAAGTTTGTGAAATTCAGAAACCGTTTACTAAATATATCGCGTTTGCTTATCTTTCAATAATCAAAGCCAATAACTTATAATACACAATATACAAAAGATATGGGTGTATTTATGCATAAGGTAAAGATTCGATCTCCGGCGTTTGCAATTTCGTCGTTTTGAATTGACTAGATCATTTAATAAGACAGAGCGAATGGTTGAAAGCCAATATCACGTTTCTTCTTTTGGGTATCTAACAATGACATTAAACAACCTTTAAAAAGTACATTTTTTTCGAAGCTTGACGAATTGAGTACATGGTTTTGTGGTGTGATTGCTAGTTACTGTAAAAAAGTTTTAAAAAACGCAGCGCATGCAAGGTGCAAAGCTTACAGGAGATGCACGTGTTGTAGTTCTTCCATGTACCTTCTAGAGATAGTTCTATCGTTCAACTCATATCTGCAACCCCAGGGACGAACAAAAACAGTTATTCCATGTACCTTCTAGATATATTTCTAGTATTTAACTGATATCTGCAACCCCAGGAACCAACAAAAAACAGTTGTCCCACGTACGTTCTAGATATATTTCTATCGTTTAACTCATATCTGCAACCCCAGGGACCAACAAAAACAGTTATTCCATGTACCGTCTAGATATAGTTCTATCGTTTAGCTCATATCTGCAACCCCTTCTATATATATTTATATCGTTAAGATCATATCTTCAACCCAAAAGACTAACAAAAAACAGTTCTTCCATGTACCTTCTTGATTTAGTTATATCGTTAAGATATATTCCATATAAGATTTATGAAACAAGTTATGACTTATTTTTAATTTTAACTCGCCAAAAGGCTCGTTAAAATTAAAATAATTCATAACTCGTTTCATAAATCTTATATGAAATGGGAACGAGTTTAAGATCCTCTATTAATGATGAATTTGAGAATACACTGATGCATGTCTATACATAAAACACATGAGGGCGCACAACAATATTCTGTCTGCAGAATAGCATCATGTTTAACTTCCTATATCTTTATTAAAAAAAGGAAAAAGAAAAAAATATTAAGATGAGGGCGCACAACAATATTTTGTCTGCAGATTAACATCATGTCTAACTTCCTATATCTTTATTCAAAAAAGGTAAAAAGAAAAAAATATTTAAAAAAAGCGGAATACATATCAAACCTCTAGATAAGTTTTGACCGCAGTGAGTATTTACTCATCAGATTCAAAATGAACGAGTAACAGGAAACACGTTTAGGGTAAAACATATTTTTAAATAGTTCGCGCTTCCAGAAATGGATGTCAAGTAAAACGAAATACTGTATGGCCTTTGTTCTTAATATAAGACTAATGCTTAGAACATTTTCATCATGTAAATACGGGATAAACTGTTCCACAGGACAATACATACAAATATAATACTCATGAGTTTTTAAAAGTTTGAGTATTTGTAGTAAGATGGTAAGTAAAGATACTCACACTTTTAGAAAACAGAGCATTTTTTGTACAACAAATATGAGCAAAATACTCAAAAAGCTCAGCTTGCCTACAGCTTTGTTATACTGGATGCTTTTAAAAACAATATGAATAAAAAGTGTAAGCTGATTATTGAATATGACTGCAAATTTGTATAGGATGTATATAGTTACTATTATATGGTAAAAGTAAAGTTATAGGTCTGAATATGATATGGATGCTTTAGGGGTTGGTGGTGGAAGGGGGACAGGGAAGAAAGGACAATCGTGAAGTGTTTCTAGGCGTAGGCAGTACCACAGAATTAGTACAAGGATTTCCGTAGAGAATACATGGACTATATGCCTTTCTAGGACACATGAATGAATTGTACTGTTTTTTTACGGCGCGCAATGTTATATGGCACCAACAGGAATGCTAATTTCCAGGCTCACACGCCATTTACATCTCGATAAAAAGTAGCCAGAATGGACCAAGAACCTTCTCACCTGCAGAACTGCAGAGTTGCTGCAAATTCTCTTGTACACACTCGATTTGTAGGTGTAGGTTCTACCTAGGCCTATTGCTATCATCCTTATTTTCAAAATGGCGACACCCCATTATAGCTGAGCCACATATAGCGACAAGTTTGATATAGCGTTGTGCAGAACTAGTCTAGATCAACTCCGACGCTTGCTTGTTTTCAAGACAAAAGTTTGTATTTACAATCAAGCGTCGAAGATGATCAAGACTAGTGCAGTACATGTCGCGGTTATTTCTATGCTGGTTTCCCGAAATACATAATCGTCATAAAGCAGCGTATTGTACAAGATAACCATTCAGCTGCTGCCGTTGACTGGCTGACTGACTGAATATAATATAATTACATAAATTTGACATATCGATATAACATTCCTTCGTGGTCTAGGGGTTAGTAGAGCTGCCCTAAGTGCACGTTTTGATTTCAATGCACGATGACAGGGGTGCGAGAGGAAAAATATTACCTTCCTTTTTTTGTTATTTAATAAATTAATAAATCAATAAAATTAAAGCAGGTCGGCAGGAATTTGCTTTAAATCAGTTATTTTCAATAATGGGAAATTGTTCCTTAGTGGTTTTGTTCGTATTAAAAAACTTTCATATAAATGAACAAATATATCATGAACAAAACTTTTTTATTGCATTAAATGTCGACCATTAATCATGTATATGTTTCCACGTTTCTCAAATTATTAGAATTTTTTTTTCTCCTTACGAGTATGAGTATGAATCAAATGGGGCTAAATCTCAGTGACGTCATTTATTGTCCAAACCTCTCAACAAAATGTCCGATATTTATACTATATCTATACTTTTGTATTGAACTGTTTGTCCAAAATCATTGGCCGTTTCAATTTATTTTCAGAACATACTGTAACTGAGATGGAGCCCTATTAAGCACAATTTTGAATATTAATTGGTCTTCGTTTTTCTACAAAACGTGTAAATATAGTATTGGTGCAATATAATCAACAGTTATTAATATGTACAAACAATTTTATTTAAAATGGTGTAATAATTAATATTAATGATTAAACAATGCAAATAATGAAGAAAAACGAACGGAACGTCGCTAAATTTTAACAAATGAAGACTGTCGTCTGTTCCTTTAATCTCGCCGATATTCCGGCATTTAATGTCAAATCAAGTAGCGGTTATGTCAAAATGTTATAATATTCATTATATGTATTCCTTACCTGGAGATTTTATTCCTATTTAGTCCATCCAGAATTATATCCCGAAGCGCACCGTACACAGATTTGTTATCTCATATATGATTTACGCAAACCACGTGACAATATTTTCTTTAGCTTATCGTTTTAGTTTTTGTTACAACGAGGGAAGTTTAAAAAATATTATAGGATTGATTCTGATATACCTGGGTACGAAACACATTAAAGTACTTTACAATGTTAAGCCACAAAGGTTTTTTATTTCCCGATGACAGATCGAAATATCGATTTCATTCCTTATATTTGCGTAATAAGAGTACGCATTTTATTCAGTTTTAATAACATGATTGATCGTTGCCAGTTCATTTAATTTAAAGCTACTCATTCCGTATAATACTGACATATGATACCATGCTGATGCACACAGCTGTTACGTACGAGTTCGGCACATCTACAATCGTAATGAGTTTCTCTGAGGAATTATCCGCAATTAGCATTACCAGAGTTGCAACAGAAATTTAAAAACATGTATTTGTGTATAAACACTCAGAAGTCATAGCATGGCATGATCCGCAGTGTGAAATTCCTAAAGTCACTACGTCACTTTCTACATTGATAGTATTTTTCTTTCTTTCTTCTTTCTTTCTTTCTTTATTTTTAGCCAACTGAGTTATGTGCCAGAACTAAGCATGTGCCATCATTGGAGAGGACTAAATGAATAAATAAACTATTTGGTTCCTCGTGCTATGACCTAAATTGGTAATCGTATATAAACTGTATGAAGCTAAAAACTCATAAGCATTTCTTCATTTCCATCAAAACACGGTATCCGATTACCAAACGGAATGATCAGTTCATGATATCAACAGTAAGATATCATTTACGCAAGTTATGGAGTAAACAGCATGGTCGCCACTTCCTACTATTCCGTCCCTCGTGCTTTTACACCTTTTAAAACCGCCCACGTCCTTATTGGGGTATATCTTTAATCTCCGAATTGCGTGCGATATAATATACATTTGCCACGTTTGATTATTATAAGATGCCATATTAATACATTTATAGGGTAACGTTCTCTTTTTTCTCTTTCTTTTCAAAAGAAATAACAATATAAAGATATGAATTGATTTTCCTAATGTTAAATACGTCCAAGATGTTATTAAAACAAAACTTCAACGAAATTATAGTAAAGATCCAATAACATTTAGTTGCCATAGGTTTACCACCACCAATTGCATATAAACATCCGAGGTGTAGTCGAATATAGTTCCTATAATAAAAAGTTATCCTTCCCTTTATGATGAAAATGGGCATTATAAGTAAGGTGGAAAAACAGTTCTATTCGATTTTGTTGGTGTATGTATAAGAAGCGTATTAATGGGGTTTTCTGGATCACTGATGAACATTTTCCAAAAATCGAATCTATGCATACACGTTGTGAGCAATATCAATGCAAACAAGTGTACCCTTGACCTGTTTAGTAAACAAACAACTTTACTACATATCTATTGACCACACATTTTCTGGTGGCTTTTCAAGTAGAAAATCATTTTTCTATATGAAAATTACGCTGCTGCATTATCCATACTTGAGTTGAAGTTGCAGAAAATAATTAATATTCGACAATATGAGACTCTGTTGTTAATGGGGAACATGTTTGGTGTTTCATACCTATAAGTAAATACCCAAACACACACAACCAAAATTAGCTTTTTTTGACATAATCAAGGACAACAAATTTGTAACTTTGTCAAAGATTTTGCTAATGGTTATAAACGTTTACGATTTTACTGGAAAAGACATAAACTCACAGTTGGTGAAATTACAATGCCAATTAGTAATTAGTGATCACGTGAACGAAGAGTCTACTAATTATGACCTTCGACGAAAGACGGAAACTGCAGTGCAGCTGTGGTTTAGTGGTATAGCATCCGCCTCGCAGGCGAGAGGTCACGTGTTCAATGAGGGAGGTCACGTGTTTAATCCTCGACTGGGTCATACCCAAGACTTCATAAAGGAGGAAGTAGTAGCTCTCTTGCTTGGCCTTCAGCATATAAATGGTAGTTGTAGGAATGCCGGTATAATGGTAGTTGTAAGAATGCCGGTGTAATGGTAGTTGTAGGAATGCCGATATAATGGTAGTTGTAGGAATGCCGGTATAATGGTAGTTGTAGGAATGCCGGTATAATGGTAGCTGTAGGAATGCAGGTATAATGGTAGTTGTAGGATAGCCGGTATAATGGTAGCTGTAGGAATGCCGGTATAATGGTAGCTGTGGGAAAGCCGGTATAATGGTAGTTGTAGGAATGCCAGTATAATGTGACATGTCAATTGTCTACGATGTTGTATTCCGGTGTAGCAGCATAAACATTCTCGCCTCCAACCTCTGCGGGTTCGAATCTCACTGGGAGCTCAACTTGTGAGGCTGTGCCAAGTCTTGCGGATGGCGGGAGGTATAGAGCACTGGTTCCACCCAGGAAAAATGGAATGTTTTACCACAAAAATATCGACCGTCATATATGGCCTAACATGTGCTAAAATGACGTAAAACACCATTCAAACAAAAAAACAATTTAAACAAAACATGTACAAGTGTCGACACTATCCATGATCTGTGTGCCTGTTTCATGTTAATTAAATAACGTATAGCTGCTGTAATCAACTATAAATTAAACATTAATATTTCAATTTTTGCACAACTTTCATGAAAACCCACTCATCTTGTGCTCAATTAAAACGACTTTATGGTTAAATTCTGACTGTCCCTCTTACCCGTTTTTGCACAACCTTGTCAAATTTCAGTCTTTAGAAATCGTTTATCCATTTTTTTGTTTTATTTTGTCCTCCTATAAAACCAGGTGTCGAACTACTTTTAACTTTAGAACTAAATCGTATGATATTCTACTATGTAACAATTGATAATACCTAAATTATGAGATTACAGACTGAAAAAAAAAATGATTGTCTTGCATTTTCAAAAGTTGTCTCAGTCAATTATTTGTTTCAAATCCTTATAGAATAAGATCTCCCATATAATCGATACTTTAGCAAACAAATGAAGTTAACAGTGGGTAATAACTTGGTGAAAATTAAGACCTCAAAACTATGCAAATGACTCTCCTAGTGCGACAATTTGTAAACCTACACCACGAATGTCCAACCCAAAAAGGATGGCAATTAAATCATGAAACATTATATATTTTCTGTGTTCAGTGCGTCTCCGTGACCGAATGGTTAACGACGTTGCGTTGTAAACCTTCTCCTCTCACTGTTGCAGGTTCGAATCTCACTGGGAGCTCGACTTGGTCGAATCTTACAGATGGCGGGAGGTGTAGAGTACTGATTCTACCCAGTAAAAGTGGTTGGTCTGCCTCCAACACAACAAATCGACCGTCATATATAACCTGGCATGTGTTGAAAATAACGTAAAACACCATGCAAACAAACTGTATTCAGTGCCCATATCAGTACGTTATTGACACGTATGGCTGGTTAAGCAACTCTTTATTTATACACCGATTGCGAAATAAGTCATTGCAACTTATATTACTACCGTTCGATGGTTTTCTGTGTAGAACCAGTAATAAGCAAAGCAGATTAATTATCTTGCTCAACGATAAATAACATAGCCACGGTGAGGATCGAACCCACGACCTCTCGATCTGAAGTCCGGCGCTCTAACACTGGACCACGCAATTTCAGTTAAGATGAATGCATTATGTCTTCCTTTGCCATCATTCTTGAGGCGTTTGTAGCCTAATTGTTTGATGCTATGATATCTCCTATCGTAAATTACGGTTCTGAAGTCTGGGTTGGACATAAGGCACCTGCAGTCGAAAGAGTTCATCTTAAATTTTTAAAACAATTTCTAAGAGTTAAACCTGAGACACCAAATGCTACAGTATATGGTGAACTTGGAAGGGTACCGTTTACTTTAATTCGAAAAGAAAGGATGCTTAAATACTGGTTTAAGATTCTTAAATCACCTGATTCATTGATTCTCAAAACATTTCATGCACACAGTCAATTAACTAATGTTTATTCGTTGACACACGAAATACAAGTTCTACTTGATGACTTGAGTTTTTCATACTTTTTTCACAGATTTACAGTTGACGAGTGTTATTGGAAGGTTATATGACTAACATATGCAAAAATGGTATGCAGATTTACGAAGTTCGCCAAATTAGACACATATAATTTACTTAAACGTGATTATTCTATTGAAAACAATATGCAGTGTATTCAGATTGAGAAACACAGAATATCATTGTCTAGATTTAGTTGCTCTGCTCATAAGCTAGCTGATGAAGAGGGGCCTTTCAGGGGATTAGAACAAGAGCGGCGTATACGTAATTTTTGTAATATGAAATCCATTGAAAACGAGTACACTTTGTATTAGTATGCCCCTATTATCGGGAAATAAGAAAATATTTTTTACCGAGATATTATTGCAGAAGGCCCAATATAAACAAGTTTGTCATTGTTAAAATCACAACAGACTGGCGTGTTGAAAAAAACTAGGAATGTACATATATTTAGCAAATGACAAACGTGATAAATGTGCAAATAATCAATAATCTTACTTTTTTGTTACTTTTAACTTAAGAATGTATACTTACTATGTATATCATGCTGTGTATCTATTTTTCTTCAAAAAGTTAAGTTAAAACATTTCCTTTTCAAATTATTATAAGTGTGTAATCCTGTTTCCGCAGAAACTATTATATTAATTCAGATGTATAATTTGTTCTGTTGATGCACAACATTTATTTGATTGGCCTTAACTAGAGTCATGCGCACTGACCGGTCAAATATAAATTTTCTTTTTCGATCTGTGACTGAACAATTTGTAAGCATACCTCGTGGGATATGTGAAGGTCAATTATCTCGTGGTATATATGAATAAAATTCACGTGCATTTTTGATTTCCTATGTTTATTTTTTCATTTAAGAAACTTATGGTCAGTTCGTACAAACAGTGCGTCACTTTAAATATACTGAAAGGAAAAAGAAACGCAGGGTGCGTATTTCCGCTATATATTGTATGTTGAATATGCTACTGCTAATCGAATGTTACAGGGCGACATTAGGCCTGTCCTTTCAGAAAGAAGGTTTAAACAGCACTGAACACACCAATGGTTACCCCTTTCAAGTTTCATTATCGTCAGATTGCGCATTTGGCTCAAGCAGGTGAGCAAACTTAGGCTTTAAATGTTGCAATCACTTAACATTAAATACAGTACTGAACATGCTGAACTGGCTCAATTTTTCAAAGAGGAACTTCAGCATTTATGAATTTCTTGTTACAACGTGTACTGTGATTAAAACGTCTACAACATCACAGTTGTGTCCTTTCTCTAACTAACTGCACTTTTTTTTTTTACAAAACATCTTGGGATTTCCTTGGAATATATATGGAATTAAGTGTGCAGTATATGCAATATATAGCGGAAATACGCACGCTGCGTTTCTTTTCCTTTCAGTATATTACCGTATTGATAACACTGGGGTGTACCATTTACAGATAGGTATTTTGCCTGTAAGAATTGATATTGAGTGTAATGATTATTATTATTAGTAGTAGTATCATTATAATTATTATTATAATTATTAAAGGGAATGTAGCGACACAGCCAACTTATTGAGAGTTCTAAAACACTTGAATAAAGGTGGAATAATTATCAAAATCGGATGATAAACAAAGAAGATATGATCATTTGAAGTTTCTGTTGGAATGGACATGGAAGCGGCCATTTTGAGAGCTATGACATCACGGCTCTGAATGACCATATGTGGATTATTTATAAATATGAACATTTACTGATTTATAGGGGGAAATGGCAGCAACTGTATGAAAAATATGTAATGCTTAATGGCAATAATGCTTTATATGCCTAGTAAAAAAATGCATGTATGCAGTGATTTTCTTCGTTTTAAATGATATTTATCAATATTCCAAATATGGAAGTATGGAATTATGACGTCATAGTTCTAAAATTGGCGGCTCCCATATTCGTTTTAGAACAACCTTTAAAGAAGAAGATTCTTTATTATGCAATAACCCTAACAAGAGTCATGAGCATAGCATCAATAACTACATTTAGGATACAATTGTGGCATGGTAATACAATTGTGGCATGGTAAAATGGCACACAGTAGTACATATCATGATATATATAACTAACAGTCTATTCCGGTACATAGTTATAATAACAAATGGCATTATATCTTACTGAAAGTTAAATGGTCATATCTTTTTTGTTTATCATCCGATTTTGATAATTCTTTCACCTTTTAACAAGTTATTCAGAACTCTTCAGAATAGAGCTTGTTTGGTTGTGCCACTACATTCCTTTAAGTTATGATTGATAACTTTGATAATATAGTTGGTAACGTATCAGTCTCATATCGTGTACATTTGGTTAATACGTTATTTACTTCATTATTTTCAACATCATCATACTAATGCATGATATTAATTAATGTAAACTACAGCACAGAAGAATCTATAGCATATTTCATGTGTGTAATGTGTATACTTGTCATACATTTTAACTAATATAATGTGCATTTGCAACATACCCTTCTCATTGTATTGAATTGTATCCGCCTATATTGTATTGGCGAAAAACATTGTAATGTTGTGCCGAATAAAGAATTGAATTGAAAAAATTGAATTGTGTTCGTGTTACAAATTATAAAAGTGGCTTTTGTAACCACTCAGGTACAATGCTATACTATGTTTGAAACGAAAGGCTTGATCTCGAATTATACATAATTATGATATATAATTATACATAATCATGATGAATAATTTAAATAATTATGATAAATAAGTGTACATAATTATGATATATAATTATACACAATGATGACATATAAGTAGACATGATTATATGTAATACCATAGTCTTATTTCTGTCAAAATGCAAAGTGTTACAGATTTAAAAACGAATACGAATGTAAATATGCACCATTTCATTAATAAATCATCTTGGAGCAATCGTAAGTTTGCTAAACTCACGATATACAGTGTGATTTTACCTAAATAGTACATACTACATAACAATCTACGGATGGCAAGATGTGATGGTCGATGGTAAGATGCGATGGTAAGATGCGATGGTCGATGATAAAATGCGATTGTAAGATGGGATGGTCGATGGTAAGATGCGATGGTCGGTGGTTCTACCCAGGTGCCCGCCCGTGCACGAAAATTGCCCGGAGGTGCACCTGGGTCTTCCTCCACTAGTGTAAGCTGGAAAGTCGCCATATGACCTTAGCTGTTGGTGCGACTATAAAATCCAATTTAATTCAATTGATGCATTGTCAGTGGGGTAAAATGGTCCATTTCTATTCAATTTTGTAGTTTTATGTATAAGAAGTGAATTCATTGATGAACATGTTTCCAAATTTCGAATCTATAAATACACTTTGTGAGCAACCATCAATGAAAAAAGCTGTACCCTTGACCCGTTTAGTAAATAAACAATAACGTTCTTACATGTCGTGTGACCCCACCTTTTGTGTAAATTGTTTAAGTGGAAAGCTAGTTTAATATGACACGGTAGCATTTTCAGTTGTGCAAACACGGATCACTTCGTCGTTGACGTAAACAGCATAACTATTAGTTTAATAATATTTTATTGCAGATATGTTACAATACATCAATTCAACATCACAATATTCATAGAAACATATGCAAATGGATTGAACTACAAGTTATTACAACATTACTTACAGTTCTCTCCATTGTGGCTGAAAAAGTGTATATGATTATCGGTTTGAAATTGTAACGATATATTTAAATATAAGCTTGATAAGGAAAAACGAAGAAAAAAAAAAAAAAATCCAAAAATGTGAACTCTGCCGTGCCATTCTACCCCCACGCAATCTCCACCGAAATAATACCACAATATCCCCGTTCGGGCTGATAGAAACATAGCGACAGTAAATATAGACAAAATACATAGAGGATCTGACATGAGTTGTCATTTCATACAAGATTTTATTAAACGAGTTCAGGAATTTGTTATTAAGCGAGCCTCTGGCGAGCTTAATAGCAAATTCCTGGACGAGTTTAATACAATTATGGCGCCGAAATTAAATGCTGTTTCATTTATTATTGTTTTTATACATTTTTTATCAATTATGGATAATATCTAACTAATATATTTACAACGAGTGTCAGATCATTTTTATCACATGAATTTTGAAAATTCCAAAATTCAAAATTCCAAAATTCAAAATTGCAAATTCAAAAATTTCAAATTCAAAAATTTCAAAAATTTCAAATTTAAAAATTCAAAAATTCAAAAATTCCAATTCAAAACTTTGAATTTTGAAATTTTTAATTTTTAATTTTGAAATTTTGAAATGTTTTAAATTTATAATTTTTAATTTTGAAATTTTGATTTTTTTTTAATTTTCAATTTTTGAAATTTTTAATTTGAGAATTTTGGAATTTTGGAATTTGGAATTTGGAATTTGGAATTTGGAATTTGGAATTTTGAAATCGGAATTTTTAATTTTTGAAATTTTTAATTTTGAAATTTTGAAATTTAATTTTTTTAATTTTTAATTTTGAAATATCGGTCGCCTTGTATTACACATGGTTAATATAAGGAAATACGTAATGGGTATATTATACGGAATACAAGCAGTTTCATGTGATAAAACGTTATATTGATACAAAGTTTTTAATATAGTTTTGAACTTGAATAAATAGAATATGGTTTTCCTCGTATTTTAGTTGGTCGATGCCGTATAAAAGTTTGTGAGTACTTAAAGGATGAAATATACGAGTGTCTAAAATGATTGCCGTCTTTCATTTCTGAAATTTACACATCTAAACAAATAATGTTGGTGTTTGCGTTGGCTGGTTAAAGGGACACACGGCAATCTTGAAGTTTTTATAAAGCGTCAATATTAGCGTTTCTACTTATTTACCAAGGAAAATTTTGACTTTAAACCTGCTTGCATATCATTAAATAAAAATTTCTTTTTTTTTTCATTTTTTTCGTTGATATTTTACCAAATGCTGAAATATATTTTTGGTGCAATATTATTAAAAGTCAGTAATATACAAAAACAATTTGGTTATAAGGGACACATGGCAATCTTGATTTTTTAAAAACTCACGGCGTCCCGTTAGTTTTCCTCTTAACTTGCATTTGTTCAATCATTAATATTAAGTGTTAGAATAGTTCAAAGCAAATTATTTTTGATATTACTAACTTTTTATAATATTGCATCAGTAATATATTTAAAAATTTGGTAAAATATTGAAGAAAGTTAAAATCTCATTTTTTTAACTCAGGATTGCCATGTGTCCCTTTAAAGTCGTTTATATTGTATCTATGAGTTTTGAAAGGTATTTTGTAGATGTATTTTCTCATTCACTGGGACTCTCAAGAAACATGTGTTTACATGTTCACATTCTGGGACTCTCAAGAAACATATGTGTGTACATATACACATGCTGGGACTCTCACGAAACATACGGGCGTACATGTAAACATGTTGGGGCTCTCAAGAAACATGTGTGTACATGTACACATGCTGGGATTCTCAAGAAACAATGTGTGTACATGTACACATGCTAGAACACAGGAAACATGTATGTGTACATACAGGCGAAAGGCCGTTGAAGTATACTATGTGACGAGACCTTTACACATAGATCGACTCTGTACATACATATGCGTGTACGAATTGTTTTGTTTTTAGCTCTACTGGCCGAAGGCCAGCAGAGCTTATGGGATGCCGAGTTGTCCGTCGTCCGTCCGTCGTCCGTCCGTCCGTCTTTAACTTATGTCTCGTTTGGCCGATAGAGCCTTCATTTTTCATCTGATCTTTACCAAACTTTACCAGATAGTTAATGTCAATGAAAGCTCGGATAAGTTCGAACACCAGCCAAATCGGACCAGTTACAGCGGAGTTATGGCCCTTGATTTAGTTAAAAATGCTATATTTTGCCTCGTTAAGACGATAGGGCCTTCATTTTTCATCCGATCTTTACCAAACTTTACCAGATTTTTCTTTTTTTCTTTAATTATTTTTTCTTTATTTAAATCTTTATTTTTTTTATTATCTCTACTGGCCAAGTTCGAAAACCAGCCAGATCGGACCAGTAACGGCGGATTTATGCTATATCTTGCCTCTTTAAGACGATAGTCACTCGCTTCATTTATGTTATAAGTGCCATATTAGCCAGTAGAGCGTCCACAGGCCCTCTTGGGCCTCTTGTTTATATTTTGGGAACATAGCCCATACCGTCAGATTAGGGAACTACGCGCGAATTATAAAATAAATTGGAAACAAAACAATAAAACATTCATTTCATTTACCGTAAAACATGATCAACAGCGGCATTTAAAAGTATTTCCTACTAATACTTGTCAAACTTTTCATACCTTTCTGTGTGTTTTTCTTTTCATTCCTTCACTTGGGAGTTTTTGCCTCAAAATTGGGGAAAGAAATATTTTGGCATTGGGAATATGGCCCAACATCTGCTATAAAAACAGCCTAAACACACTGAAAGAGGGTCACGATTACGTAATGTAAGGAGACCTTCACGCATAGAGGGACTCGCAATAAACGTATGATTATACGTTCTAGTGATACAATACATGGTGTGAGCTGTACATCGTTTGACATGGTATAGGATATGTTATTTGGTGAGATAAATTTTCGGCAGATTATACCCACATATGTTTGTACATATTACCCGATTTCAGAATGCCCTTTTCACTCATTAAATATGACAGTTCTTCCACTGACAAATGTGTATTCCCTTTCGTGAGTACATATGTTCAGCTTATGAAATGATTGAAAATATAATTACAGGTTTACCAGAACTATGCACCACTTGTATGGGCATATGATTAATGTATATATTAGTGCGGACAGATGTATAATGTATATACTAGTGTGGACAGATGTTTAATGTATATACTAGTGTGGATAGATGTATTATGTATATACTAGTGTGGATATATGTATAATGTATATACTAGTGTGGACATATGTATTATGTATATACTAGTGTGGACATATTAATGTATATACTAGTGTGGACATATGTATAATGTATATACTTGTATGGGCATATGATTAATGTATATATTAGTGCGGACAGATGTATAATGTATATACTAGTGTGGACAGATGTTTAATGTATATACTAGTGTGGATAAATGTATTATGTATATACTAGTGTGGATATATGTATAATGTATATACTAGTGTGGATAGATGTATTATGTATATACTAGTGTGGATATATGTATAATGTATATACTAGTGTGGACAGATGTATTATGTATATACTAGTATGGACATATGTATAATGTATATACTAGTGTGGATAGATGTATAATGTATATACTTGTGTGGACAGATGTATTATGTATATACTAGTATGGACATATGTATAATGTATATACTAGTGTGGATAGATGTATTATCTATATACTTGTATGGACATATGTATAATGTATATACTAGTGTGGACATATGTATTATGTATAATTATACTAGTGTGGACATATGTATAATCTATATACTAGTGTGGACAGATGTATTATGTATATACTTGTATGGACAGATGTATAATGTATATACTAGTGTGGACAGATGTATTTGGTATATACTAGTGTGGACAGATGTTTAATGTATATACTAGTGTGGACATATGTATTATGTGTATACTAGTGTGGACATATTAATGTATATACTAGTGTGGACATATGTATAATGTATATACTTGTATGGGCATATGATTAATGTATATATTAGTGCGGACAGATGTATAATGTATATACTAGTGTGGACAGATGTTTAATGTATATACTAGTGTGGATAGATGTATTATGTATATACTAGTGTGGATATATGTATAATGTATATACTAGTGTGGACATATGTATTATGTATATACTAGTGTGGACATATTAATGTATATATTAGTGTGGACATATGTATAATGTATATACTTGTATGGGCATATGATTAATGTATATATTAGTGCGGACAGATGTATAATGTATATACTAGTGTGGACAGATGTTTAATGTATATACTAGTGTGGATAAATGTATTATGTATATACTAGTGTGGATATATGTATAATGTATATACTAGTGTGGATAGATGTATTATGTATATACTAGTGTGGATATATGTATAATGTATATACTAGTGTGGACAGATGTATTATGTATATACTAGTATGGACATATGTATAATGTATATACTAGTGTGGATAGATGTATAATGTATATACTTGTGTGGACAGATGTATTATGTATATACTAGTATGGACATATGTATAATGTATATACTAGTGTGGATAGATGTATTATCTATATACTTGTATGGACATATGTATAATGTATATACTAGTGTGGACATATGTATTATGTATAATTATACTAGTGTGGACATATGTATAATCTATATACTAGTGTGGACAGATGTATAATGTATATACTTGTATGGGCATATGATTAATGTATATATTAGTGCGGACAGATGTATAATGTATATACTAGTGTGGACAGATGTTTAATGTATATACTAGTGTGGATAGATGTATTATGTATATACTAGTGTGGATATATGTATAATGTATATACTAGTGTGGACAGATGTATTATGTATATACTTGTATGGACAGATGTATAATGTATCTACTAGTGTGGACAAATGTATTATGTATATACTAGTGTGGACAGATGTATAATGTATATACTAGTGTGGATAGATGTATTATATATATACTAGTGAGGACAGATGTATAATGTATATACTAGTGTGGACAGATGTATAATGTATATACTAGTGTGGATAGATGTATTATGTATATACTAGTGAGGACAGATGTATAATGTATATACTAGTGTGGACAGATGTATAATGTATATACTAGTGTGGATAAATGTATTATGTATATACTAGTGCATACAGATGTATAATGTATATATTAGTGTGGACAGATGAATTATGTATATACTAGTGTGGACAGATGTTTAATGTATATACTAGTGTGGACGTATGTATTATTTATATACTTGTATGGACATATGATTAATGTATATACTAGTGTGGACAGATGAATTATATATATACTAGTGTGGACAGATGTTTAATGTATATACTAGTGTGGACATATGTATTATGTATATACTTGTATGGACATATGATTAATGTATATACTAGTGTGGACATACTTATGTTTATTGTATATACTAGTGCGAACATATGTATAATGTATATACTAGCGTAGACATATGTATTATGTATATACTTGTATGGACATATGATTAATGTATATACTCAGTGTGGACATATGTATAATGTAAATACTAGTGCGAACATATGTATAATGTATATACTAGTGCGAACATATGTATAATGTATATACTAGTGCGGACAGATGTATTATGTATATACTTGTATGGACAGATGTATAATGTATATACTAGTGCGGACAGAAGTATAATGTATATACTAGTATGGACAGATGTTAATGTATATACTAATGCGGACAGATGTATAATGTATATACTAGTGTGGACATATGTATACTGTATATACTAGTGTGGACAGACCTATAATGTATATACTAGTGTGGACAGATGTATAATGTATATACTAGTGCATACAGATGTATAATGTATATACTAGTATGGACATATGTATAATGTATTTATTGTATACTTTCATATTGTCCCGTTTAGTTTGCATTGAGCTAAGTGTGCAATATTCTACGATATTGCACACATTGATATTGCACCTGAACTTTTTCTCGTGTTTGCTAAGAGCCGGGAAATAGACATAAGGAACTACTTTCAAATAAAATAACGGAATCCTTCCTATAGTGTCAACAAAAAAATACGTTGTTTTTTTCAACCTTTTATGGCAGAAATTGATAAAATAATTGAAATGGTCACTCACCCGCTGTTTTAAACGTTATCGAATGGTAAACAAACTTTATAAAATCGCTTGATGTTTTTAATGACGTCATTCGACGTCGACGTCGTTTTCGCGCAAAATAATCATCCACACAAGATGAAACTGAATGACAAGGTAGGAATTCCATCAAAAGCTATAAAAATAACACAAATACAATGAAAAGTAATAGTCATACAATTACATCGATCGAAAATAATATGAAAGTATACAATAAAAAGGTTATTGTAATATTCGTTCCAAGTAATATTTAGCCATACAAATTCCATAACCTAAAATACTAATGTGAAGAGATGTATAACGTATATACTAGTGTGGACAGATGTAATTTGTATATACTAGCGTGACCATATCGATAGTGTATATGTTATGCGCAAAATAAGAATATGGACAATTCCGGAATTGCTCTGCGCAAAGTAAGAATTCTTAAAATGCGCAGCATTATCGAAATTCTCAAAATGCGCGGTTCAGTTCCGGAATAGTCCGTGCGCAAAGTATGAATTGGGACAAAGTAAGAATATGTTCGTTATCGTCAGTGCGCAAATAGGAAATGGAACAAGGTAGGAATATTTTCGTTAATCATATTTGCGAGTACACACTTTGATTTATGTTTGTTTCATTCAAATAGTCAACATATCACCAGTATATTAGTATAAGAAATTCTAAAGTAAAATAGCTATTTAATCCAGAAAATATGATGCATACGTCAGTAGGTAAAGCTAAAACAATTTTATTTTGAATCATGCGTACGTATAGTTAAAATCACTAATATTGTGATTTAGTTTGCTAAATGCGTTTGACAAAAGAGCATACAAATACTTAAATGTGTGTGTTTATTTTAAGCCGACAACCGTGGGTGTTCTTACATACCGATTAGGATACCCACGTTTTACATTCCGGATAGAAAGTGTTTTCTTGCATTCGGGATAAGGCTTTCCGCGTTTTACTTTGAATTGAATTGGGTTTTAAGGCGCACCAACACCTGAAAGGTTATATGACGCCTAACAGGAATGAAAATGCCAGGCTCATTCTCCACTTACATCAAGATAAAATATGTAGAATGGGCCTAGAACCTTCTCACCTGCAGAACTGCAGAGTTGCTGCCATTTACGATGGAGCCACGTTTCTACGTTTGCGTACGCAGTGTCATGACCTTGAATGAGCATGGTAAAAAATGAAAAAAATAAGATGAATGCGGGGTGGGGGGGTGGGCGGGTTGCGGTTGGGGGGGGGGGGGTCCTACCTCTGCATGTGATGGTGTGTTTGCAGTGGTTGTATTATACCCCGGCAACCTTACGGGGATCCGCGTATTACACGGTGGATGGATGCAAGAATATTCTTAATCGCTAAATATTAAATTAATAACTAACTCAGAACACAATAATGACTAACGTTGCGACATAATAACTAACGTTGAGTGATGGCGTCAGTAAACTGACTTAAAAATGTAATAAATAGATTAGTTAACTGCCCGAATCGATTATTGGGTAATCCTTCACTCGATGGTAGACGTGTTTTATTTTTTCACTCACTCTCATACGCTCGTTCGTGAAAAGAACCACACGTCTATACCACTCTTGAAGAATTTCCCTATAATCCATCCCAGCATTTAAAAAATCTCTATATATCGATGGTCTAGAATTATAACGTCGTAAGTGACACATCATAGTTTTCGGGAAAGTGAAAAAAACGGACTGACAGTAACAACTGTGTGAATTCTCTGAACAATCTCATATGACATAAGCTGTAGTTTGCTTTCTCATAAAACAAAGTATTTGTTATTTCCAAAAAAAAAATTGACTTTGTAATCTGAGCAATTGCACTTACGACCTTATGTTATTAAATATTCGGAAAGGAAGATATTCATAAAAAAGTTGTATCTGGCAGTTAGACCGTTTAAAATATGGTAAAAGCGAATATTAAACCACTGTTAGTGTCTTATAAAAGTTTGCTAGTTCATGCTACACTGTTGGTCGAAATGTAGAATGCATATGGGAACATGCGTGTGATGACAACATTGCAATATTATATATTAGAAAATGTTCTATTTTTTAAAGTTAAATCAAACGGATATTAAAAAACAAAATGCTCTTATTATCATGATTATTATCAATTTAATTAAATAGTAATGGTCACTTAACATACCAATAGTATTAATTTAATTAAATAGTAATGGTAGCGTAACATACAAATAGAGACACGAATTATGTTTCAAATTAATTGTTGTAACAATTATAACAATTCAATTCAATTATTTTATTCAGCATAAACATCATACAATGTTCATCGCCTATTACAATGAGGAGGTTACATTACATTGAGAAGAGCGTATAATACTATCATGGAGTAAAGCTACAAAAGAGCACTTACAACTAGTGACCTACTATTGTAAACAAACAATTTTGAATAGTATATAGCATAACTAATACAGAGGGGAAAATCATCAGAAAAAGAAAGAGAGAAAGAAAAAAAAAACACTCTATGCATATACTTTGTTTGTTCAGTGGATACATTTTTACAACTCGTGCTATCAGTCCTCGCACTAGCGGTTTCACACAATAGCAATTCTTCGGAAAATAAGTCTCAGGCCAGTAGGCAAAAACTATGTGTTTCAGACAGACACTTGAATAATGGTTTACAATCACAATCAATATTACGTTAATCTCGATAATTCACGTTAATTATCTATTATACTCTCACGTCTCAAATTCGCTAAATATACATATTTTGCCAATTTACATAATACACTAGACTGGCTAGAAGTAAGTATAACATTTAATAACAGAGAACTGGCAGTTGTATTCACTAAGGAAAAGAAAACTAATCAATCACAAACAAACACTAACACATGGTCCTATACCCTCTGTAGTCTATAACTTTACCGACTATCTTTTGAAAATGTAAAACTATTCAATACGTAACCAGACATTTAATTTGATATGTCTGGCTTTAAATCAGCAGTGCGACGTTAATAATGCATATCTTTTAGTGCATGTTGAAAGCCCCATTGTGAAAAGATCTGGGTGCAAGAGATTGTATTACCATCAAAATAATGACACAGGTTAAATATCCACAAACAACGAGATTATATCATCGTAGCAGTTGTACATTTACATAATAAGGTCGTATCTACCAGTTATTGTTTATAAATATTAAGGTCGTATCTACCACTTACAACCTTGTATGATTATAGCCTTGTAGTTACGACCTTTTTGCAAAATATAGATCATCTGCTACACTGGGAGAAAAAGAATCCATCATGAGTTATCCATGTGAGATAGGGAAATCTCACCCTCGAGATCAGAACTGTAACCAGGAACTCGGCAGAGCCTCGTCCCTGGTTGCCATTCTGACCCCTCGGGTGAGCTTTCCCTATGTTACATATTTGTCTGTGATTTGTATAGGAAATACTGGAAATAGAAAAGCTATAACCAGTGTGGGTCGGTCGGTCGGTCGGTCGGTCGGTCGGTGTTTCATGGCATGTCGACAGGTAAATCGGTTATATTTTGCACACAAATCGACGAAAGATGAAGAAGTGAAATAGTAATTTAGAAAATAACGTGAAAATGGGCTGATTATACTGTATTCTAGCATTACATCAAAAATTTAGTTTTCGTATGAAACAATATTCGTAGTGTACTAAATATGTTAAATATGTTTAAATATATTTCGAAATATTGCAATATCGTATAACATAACATAATTATATTCAACATTAATATCATTACGTGGCCGGAAATTAACTGTCATAACACGGGTTATCAAACATTTATTTCGGTTTAAAAACCTGCATATTGTAAAATTAAAACATTTAACTTATAATTTTAAACAGGTTATCGATTTTTGTTTCAGTAGAACATGTTTTATGTATGTTTATATTGTCGAAAATATACATTGTAAAACTGACTAATATAAGCTTCCCCATCGCTTACAGGAATTAATGCATGACCATGTACTGTAATAATAGTTAAATACAACGTTCGATTAACAGTCCTTTTGTCAATTTATATATGATTGGTGTATAATGGACCAAATTAAACCAACTTCACACTGTTAAGAGAGTGTGTGTGTAATGTTGTTCAAAGGTGTGAATGAGTCCACGCGCCGCTCCGTCACGCTTCCTATTACTTGTGGCCCTGAGACATGTTAGTCAATCATATTGTTTAAATGCAATGAGTTACGCCCTTTTATTTAATTAGCCAATCACAATAAAGGAAATAAAAAAATGAAATGAAATATGTCTAAATCAAATATAATTATTTCGCCATAATTTACTGACGTGTAAATCAGTCAAATCATGTGTGAAAATGTGCAATAATTTCTCTGATGTCTTTGATATAGCCGTGGGCTTAAGACAAGGGGAGATAAATTCTCCAATTTTATTTTCACTATTTGTAGAAGACCTGGAACTTTTTTATTCAAAACAGACAAGATTGTGGAATTAATTTTAGGGATATTTGTATTATATTGCTACTTTTTGCAGACGATATGGTTTTGATAGGTCTAACGCCCGAAGATTTACAAGCATCATTGGATAGGCTAGAAGAATATTGTAAAAAATGGAACTTAGAAGTTAATGTGGCTAAAACGAAAATCGTTGTATTTCGCAAACGGGGTATAATAAAAAGAAATGAACAATGGAAATATGGAGGCGAGGTTATTGAAGCAGTAAACGATTTTAACTATTTGGGGGTAACATTTAACTATACTGGTACGTGTAATCTAAATACAAATACATTATATGGTAAAGGTCTAAAGGCAATGAATGCGCTTACTGCCAAGTTGAAAATACATGAGACTAAACCGAAACTAGCTTTACAATTATTTGATGCATTTGTTTCATCAACTATAAATTACGGGAGCGAAGTTTGGGGCTTCTCAAAGTCTAAACCATTGGAAAATTTACATTTAAGGTTCTGTAAACAAGTATTGGGAGTTAGACTATCCACAAGCAATTGTGCTGTTTATGGGGAACTGGGAAGATTTCCACTTTATATAAATAGATATGTACGTATTATCAAGTTCTGGTTAAAAATATGCAATAGTGAAAATATCATTATAAAATACATTAGAGAGTCTTCGTTACAAGACGTAGAAAAGGGATATACAAACTGGTTTCTTAAGGTTAAAATGTTGCTAGAGAAATATGGTTTTATGTATGTTTGGAAGGACCAAAATGTAGAAAATATCAATGCATTTTTATGTATTTTTAAACAAAGACTACTGGATGAATTTTTACAAGAATTTAGAGCCAGAGTTGATTCGAATCAGGTACTTATGTTGTATAAGGTAGTTAAAGAAAACTTAGCATTTGAATCTTACTTGGATATTATTATCTCTAGGAGCTTACGAACATCTCTATCAAAGTTACGCTTATCGGCACATCATTTACGCATTCATTCTGGTCGATTCGGCAGAGAAAGAATTGAAAGAAATAATCGTGTATGTCAGCTTTGTGTTACAAATGAAGTAGAAGACGAGTATCATTTTGTGTTTATATGTCCCTTGTATTCAGATTTAAGAACAGTGTATTTAAAGCGTTTCTATAGACATAGACCTAGTATGTATAAATTTACGCTTCTCCTTCAAAGTAATAACAAATCAGAAATACTTCTGCTAAGCAAATTTATCAATAAAGCATTTTTGCTTCGTATAAATCGTTTAAACAATAATAATATTTAATAGCGACCTAACTTATTTACTAAGAAAATTTGATTTTCTGGGCGGAGGGATATTCCCTACTGTATATTGTGATTAGTGTCAGTTCCACTAAGACTGAAATTGCTAATAGGAGTGCATCCAATATTAATTATACCTCTGAATTTGTATTTATTTGATTCAATTTATTTTTTAATGTATTTCATACAAATTAACTATTCACGTGTAGATTGAATGTATGTATATGCTTTTGTGTATCACGAAAAACTGTAAAGTTTAAGTGAATAAAGAATATGTTCTGTTCTGTTCATGTTCTGTAATAACATATTGGAATCGGCGAAAGTTAAATAATTTAACTAGCTAGAAGAAATGTTAAATACATTTTATCATAATAGAAGTTGTTGGCTTTTTTTATACTTAATTAATGAAGACAATATATGCGTATTTCGAAATATTAAATTTATAGTTGGAAATGCTTTTTTTTTTTAGTTCGCGGTGTATTCGTGTGTTTTTTTTTATATATTTGCAAATTATTATTATTAATTATTTTAATGTTAACCTATAACAACGCTAAAGAATAAAACACAACTACAATAAAGCGAAAGAAGTTCAATTAATTGTTCAATATACAGGCCTTTTAAACCGAAATTACGGTTTATTTCATACCCCAGCCAACCCCGTTTTCGCTTTTCTTGGAGAACATTTGGGAAACGAAGTCCTGGCCTAAATTATAACAGATATTTCCACAATAAAAACATATTTCGAAACATGTTTTACTGGGGGAAAAAAGATTACATGTTTAAAACTATTACTTAAATCTATTTTTTCTTTATTTTTTTATTTTTTATATCAGATTAACGCATGAAAAGGACACACAAGCAATACGTGGTTTATAAAAAGGACGCACGAGCGTTTTCAATAAAATTCATATATTAAAGTTTGCATTATTCTTTCCTTTCTATGTTTATCTTGGTTTTCTCTTCCTATGTCGAGGTTGTGTGAAGACAATCTAAATATGCCGAGAATTATTTTCATTGTTTTCTCTTCATCGATATCTAAATAATGTTGCAAGTCAAAGTCGCGTTTTAAAACGACAGCAACATGTTGATTATATCTATATCAACTTGTTTTTTTCATGAAAAGCCAATGAAAGAGTGATTTTCGATTCAACAGATAGAACCGTCTTACTTAATTATTCCGACATATTAGGTAGATCTCTAGTATTACATAGTTTTCTTTGATAAGCAGAAACTTTAACCATACTCACGGCCTGTGTAGGCGAAACGTAATTAAATGGGCAAATAATGTGCTTTTAATAAAGTGCATTGTCATGCAACCTCGTTTGAAATAATTAAAAATAGTTCAATTGAATTTTCTTACCAAATATTATGGAACCTGGAAAGTATTATTGAAGTTAAGGACTTCAAATTGTTTTGTAAATAATTAAGTTTATGTTAATCATACGCGAATTATCTGTCCGTCGCAGATGTATGAAGCAAAATAAGCATATTAAAATGAAATATAAGTAGATTAGTAAATTAGCATCTTCCTATACACATCATAACACAAATTTTTACTTTGCGCAAAACATTCTCAAATTGTGCAGAGACACTTAATGCGGATCCCTTGCGCAATTCCGGAATAGTCCTGCGCAATTCCGGAATCGTTGCGCATTTTAAGAATTCTTACTTTGCGCAGAGCAATTCCGGAATCGTCCATATTCTTACTTTGCGTAGAACATATACACTAGTGTGGACAGATGTATAATATATATACTAATGTTGACAGATGTATAATGTATCTACGAGTGTGTACAGATGTATGATTTATATACTTGCGTGTACATATTACATTTCCTCTTTTTTTGTCATTTTGTAATAAAGCGCGGTCTTATCTTGTCGTGCCCTCAATGGTTTATTCTCTTGTTGCTCTGGCTTCTGCCAAGTCATTGAGTACCTTCATTGTGGCTTTCTAGGCTTTTATTTTGTATTTATATATACACGAGCATTTAGATGTTTTACTTATATTGCCTTTTAACGCTGCCTTGTTTGTTAGAGAATATTTCATGGCGGGGATTTCTTTATTTACACTGTCCCGTTTAATTGGGATGACAAAAGGGTAAGTGTGAGGTTTGGTGCACCCTAGAACCTGGTTTAAACCCCCAGTGGCCTTTTTGGCCACTGACCGTTCCAAGGCGGAAGCCCTATTGTCAACCCTTTTGTGTTTGTGATGTCGTTTGTATTTGTTATTACTTTTGCATTCTCGTTTGTCTGTTTGCGTGTTTGTTTTTGTGTTTTGTGGTTGACTGTCGTCATTGAATGCTACTTTCCCTGTCCGATTTTTATATCTTTCCCTATTTGTTTTGTTATAAATTGTTTGTATTCAATTTGTTTCGGTCAAAATTATGTATAAATACAATTAAGTTATTACATGTTTGTGTTACGTTGTATTTTATTACCAATAGCAAACAATATAACCAAACAAGTGTTAAAGTTCAAGGTTGCAGCTTAAGGTCTTTGTAGTAATCACAATCATTTTGTCCGACTTGTTCGTCAATGGCCATCTTTGTTTACATACAACTATAAATGAAAAGTATGTCATTACTAATTATATACTAGCTGTATGACCGGTTTGTTGAATGCTGTTTCACGGCACGTTCGGCACATGTTAAGCTGTATATGACGGTCAATGTTTAGTAGCGGAGGCAGACCACCCACTATCTTCTGAAAGAACCAGTACTGTATATTTTCAGCATCCGTAAGAATCCACACTCGTTCGCGTATAAGTTGAGCTCCGTGTGGAACTCGAACTCGCAGTGGTGACATACGAGAAGGGTTCAAACTCAAGAGTCGATGATACCTTTAATATTTATGATTACGAAGATCTATGTCAATGAAAGTTCGGACAAGTTCGAAAATCAGCTAGATCAGATTAGTAACTCTTCTCTCCAGTATGTATTTACTTGTGTAACGACTTCTCTCCAGTGTGTATTTACTTGTGTAACGACTTCTCTTCAGTATGTATTTACTTGTGTAACTACAGTGTGTAGCGGTTTCTCTCCAGGTGTATTCAGTTTTGTATTCAGTTGTGTACACATACTGGAGAAAAATCGTTCGTTAGACTTGTGCATAAATACTGGAGAGAAACCGTTCAATACACTTGCGTGAAAACTTTACACATGTCCAAACATACCGGAGGGAAAGCGTACCTTACACGTGTGCATATGTACCTGAGAGAATGCGTACTTTACACATGTCCATACATACCGGAGAGAAAGCGTACTTTACACGTGTGCATATATACTGAGAGAAACTGTTCGTTAAATTGTGACACATGTTAATGCATACTGATGAAAAGCCTTATGTACATTGTGCATACATACTAGAGGGAAACCGTTTGTAACACGTGTGCACTTGTGCATACATATTGACGAGAAATCGTTTCACTGTTCATATATACTGCAAAGAAACCGTACGCTACACATGTGCATACATACTGACGAGAAATCGTTCGCTACACTTGCAACTTCATACTGGTGAGAACCGTTTGTTACACATGTTAATACATACTGTAAAGAAACCGTTCAGTACACTTGTGCACACATACCGGCCTTTAACCGTTACACAAATTCATGTATACTGGTGAGGAACCGTTTTATTACACTTGTGCGTACATACTGAGGAGAAATCGTTACTCTTGTGCATGCATACTCGTGATAAGCTGCTCGTTACACGTGTGCATACATACCAGAGAGAACCTGTTCTTAACATGTGTACATACATACTGACGATGGTGCACACACACTGATGAGATATCGTTACACTTAGAATACATACTGGAGAGAAAGCATTTGTGACACTTGTGCAAACAGAATGATGAGAAACCGTTACACTAAATACATACTGTCGGGAAATCGTTACACGTGTATATACATACTGACGAGAAATCGTTACACTTGTGTATACATACTGATGAGAAATCATTTCAATGTGAATACATACTGGAAAGAAAACGATTGTAACACATATGCATACATACAGACGAGATACCTTTCGTAACACTTGTGCATACAAATACCAGAGAGAATCCGTTAGCTACACGTATGCATACATGCCGGAGAGAAACCGTTCGTTCTGATGAGAAATCGTTAAACGTGTGTATACATACTGACGAGATACCGTTACAAATGTGAATACCTACGGGAGAGAAACCGTTCTACGTGTGAAGACATACCGGAGAGAAACCGTTGCACTTCTTGTAGCGTGGTCGGTGACATTTCCTTTGATGAATGCAGAGCATTAAATCGTTTAATTTAGGGTAACTAAAGGGGCGTGGCTATACCGTACTACAACTACCGGATATTGGAATTTAGAGTAAGGTCACAATGACGCCACAGTGTTACTAAGTACACCATGCTACAAAGAAGATAGAGTCTGCCTCAGCTCGTTGGTTATTTAAACACCTCGATGGGCTACGCTCATCTCGGTGTTTAAATAAGCCAACTCGCTGAGACCAGACTCTATCTATTACTTAATACATACTGAACAGAAACCATACTAATGAGAAATCGTTACATTTGTCAAAACATACTGACGAGAGAAACATACATACTGGAGAGAAACCATTCGTGACACATTTGCATACATACTAGTGAGAAACGTTCGTTACACGTGTGAATACATACTGGATACAAACCATGTTGTATTCACACGTGTAACGAACGTTTCTCACCAGTATGTATGTAAATGTGTAGCAAATTTCAGCTTTTGTAACAATATTAACTGAATCTATTGGTTCCAATTTTTTAACAAATTGTTCGTGTAGTTTTTTATCAAAAATACCTCAGAAAAGATCAGCAATGGCACACATAGAGTGCCTTACTGAGTTATTGCTATTGATTATCGAACAATACGAATTTCCGATTGTTTCCTGTATAACTTAAATAAATGGAATCTTTACCAAGTTGTATGGGTTGAAGGCTATTATCAGCAACACCTCGGTAGAGTTTGAAGATGCTCACAATTAACATGCGCCTTGCTAAGCTATTTCCCTTGTGTGTTTTATTGAAAATATATAACTTAAGACTTTTAGCTTGACTTTTTCGAAGTTTCCTGTCAGTTTCGAATATATATGTCCAAATTACCTTGTTCATTATTAATTTAAAATGTTTACTAGATTCTTTCAAATTATTACGAAGTTCGTCAGTTTTGTTTACGTTAAATCGTTTCTTTGCAACATGTTGTATATTACTAGAACAGTTCACGTTTGCGTCCGAACCAGGGTTGTTTATTATTGATACACGAATTGTGTCATACCAATTTTGCAGAGGAATTATTAATTACAATGACACTAAGTATAAATGTATTTACCTTGTTTAGACCAGAGAAACGTTGTTTTCTGTAACCTTCCATAACCATGATCCATAACATTTCAGCAATCATAGATGTGGCCAGTGATGTATCGTATGAGGGCGACCTGTTTGGTTAAAAACATCTGTGCATTGAATTACATGTTAAATATTTTAAGACAAAATTATGTTTTTAATTCGTATTGATACAACATGTGCCAGGTATTGATTTAATTCTGCTATAAAGTGTGATTAAAGAATAAACTAAAAAAATTGTCCTTGGGACATAATTTCGACACGAACGCCCCGATTATGGGTTATCGGTTTCTTAAAAAATGGAGTAACTATCGTGACCGGTAAAACCCATGAGCTGCCTTTTCCGGATTAAGTATATTATGGTACCGTTAAAATATGAACATGTTCTTGCACTACGAGATATGTGTTTGAAGTCAACAAAGTCAACATTAAACAGTCAAAGCTCCATTTGCTGATCTTCGTATGCATAGTTGATATGTTTACCATATCATCGTTATTTGTTAATAGTTTCACCTACATGTATATGTAATATATTTTTCCATTTATGTTTAATACCTTACTATTTTATTTTTGTTAATTTTTCATAATTTTTTCCTAGTTGACCTATTTATGTGCGGACGTGTTAAACACCATTCAGTCATTCAAGTATTCATTCATTCATTCATGCTCTATCTTGGTTTAATTTAGTGAAATGTTGGCAACAAGAGTCGAGCATGACTGGTGAATGTAAATGCTCGTAATTGGCGTTATACAGCCATGTGACACAGTCATGTGACATACAATAATTACATAGTAATCATGTTACCTTACCTCATGTCCGTGATCGAGAGGGTAAAGACGCATCGACCGAAACCTTACCGCCTGACACCGCAGCGGGTTCGAATCCCATTGGAAGCTATTGTATGATACATGTAGCATTTAAGTAGCATGTACATTGTAGGATTGACACGGTGACTCTATAATTGAACAGACAAGTAACTATTTAAATGTTAGTTTTAAGTATAAACAAATACAAATGTGAAGCTTGACAGCCTTCATATACATTTTAACCGTTTCAACTAGAACTGATTCGAGGGCAACAAGACTACAAGACGCAGTATGTGTCTATTCAGAAATAAATGCTCGCACAGGCGAAATCCGGTAAATCGAGACAACAGCATCGTCGGATACCCCCGTGTGATTTGTTCCGTTACTCTCCACATGAATGGAGTATAACGTAATCAATCAAACGTGGGTTTCGACGATGAGACAACAGGTGCGCCTCAATGACTGATGTACCGATCAATGTTTCCCGATCCGATAGTCTTTGTGTGGCGTGGGGTTGGCACTTTAAAAAAAATGCTTACATACCTTATTAGTGTAACTCATGTTCCAAAATGTGTTTTGTTGCAGACGACAATAAACATACTTTTTATTAACGAAACCGTCTTGCACCTTCATTCAGGCATGAGCATTTGTTACATCAAATGCAAATCTGAAATATATTTAACAATTAGCAAACTTGTTTAAACAATTATTAATTCAAGGCACAAATTGTCTTCAATTGTGATTGCTAGTAATTAAAGCAGTATGACACTATATTAGAAAGCTAAGAAGGATAAAGAAAAGTGTCTCCAAAATGTGTTTTGTTGCAGACGACAATAAACATACTTTTTATTAACGACACCGTCTTGCACCTTCATTTAGGCATGAGCGTTTGTTACATCAAATGCAAATCTGAAATATATTTAACAATTAGCAAACTTGTTTAAACAATTATTAATTCAAGGCACAAATTGTCTTCAATTGTGATTGCTAGTAATTAAAGCAATTTCCCAATACTAAATGGTTAAAGTGTTCAGTAAATCAAAAACTCAAAGATTTATTCTTAAATGAGTGGTATTCTAAAGTAATGAATTCGAGCAACAGTACCTCCTATCGTTTATTTAAACATAAGTTTTGCTTTGAAAACTATCTTACCAACGCACCATATTGTTCGTTAAAATATATAACCAAATTCAGAACAAGAAATCACAGGTTACCAGTTGAAACTGGCAATTGGAATAAAACTCCGTATAATCGTAGAATATGCCAGCTTTGCAAAACGGATATAGGAGATGAGTTCCATTATCTGTTTGTATGCCGCGAATTCAAAACTCAACGTAGTAAATATATCAGTCCAGAATATTTTAAAAGACCCAATGTATACAAATTTGATAAATTAATAAACACCAAAATAATTCAGAGTTTAGAAAATTGTGTGAATTTATTAAAAACATCATGCAAAGAGTCAAATAGATAATATTCATGTTGTAATGTAATACTGTTTGATTTTGTTTAATTATCATATGTATTGGTTTCGACATTATTTTTGCCATGCAATTGCCAACAAATAAATGAAGAACTCTCCCATATATGTGTATACAAAACAGATCTTTAGTTATATGATAAATGAGGACTAACTGGGAGGCCATTTCTTCTCCCAGCTATTACCAAACTGCATTACTCTTTTGTAATTAACCACGTCATATTATATCTATAATATCTGTCTTCTATTATACTTATTAGCCTCGATGATGATTTAAATGTTGTTATACATACCTCATATATTCATGTAAATGTGAATTGAGTGAATACAAGATATTGTATTGTATTGTATATAGAAAGCTAAGAAGGATAAAGAAAAGTGTCAACTAAGCAAATAATGAAACTATTTATTATTAATTGTAATTTATAAGTTGTTGTTATATAACTACTGGTGTTGTTGTTGCTTGTGCAGCTAATACAGCTACTGGTGTTGTAGCTGCTGGTGCAGCGTATACAGATAATGTTGTCGTTGTTGCTGATGCGGCGTAAACAGCTTCCAGTGTTGTTGCTGGAGATGCAGCGTATACAACTACTGTTGTTGTTTGCTGTTGTTGCTGATGCAGCGTATACAGCTACTGTTGCTGTTGCTGCTGATGCAGCGTATACAGCTACTGGTGTTGTTGCTGCTGATGCAGCGTATACAACTACTGGTGTTGTTGTTGCTGATGCAGCGTATACAGCTACTGGTGTTGTCGTCGCTCATCCAGCGTATATATATATTGTTGTTGTTGTGTGTGACGCAGCTTTTACAGCTACTGTAGATTGTGTGACTGATGGAGCTTATACAGCTACTGTTGTTGTTGTTGTGTGTGACGCAGCTTATACCGCTACCGAATTTGCTGCTGTTGATGCAGCATATACAGCTACTGTTGTTTTAGTGGCTGATGGAGCGTATTAAGCTACTGGTATTATAATGGCTGATGCAGCTTATACAGTTGCTGTTGTTGTTGTTGTTGTTGTTGTGGTGACGCAGCTTATACAGCTACTGTTGTTGCTGGAGCTGCTAGAGTTTATACAGTTACTGTTATTGTTGTGGCTGATGCAGCTTATACAGCTACTGTTGTTGTTGCTGTTGTTATGGCTGATGGCACATATACTGCTAATGTTGTTGCTGCTGCTGATACAACTATATAGCTACTGTTTTTGGTTTTGCTGCTGCAGTTGATACAGCTAATTATAATTGCTTATGTGGATGCTGAAACAGTTTATGCAGCTTCTTCTGTTGGTGTTGCTTTTGCAGCTAAAACAGCTACTGGTGTTGTTGCTGCTGATGGAGATTATACAGCTACCGTTGCTTTTGTGGCAGATGGAGCGTATACAGGTACTGTTATTGTTGTTGCTGATGCAGCTTGTACTGCTACTGTTGTTGTTGCTGATGATGCAGCTTATACATCTACTATTGTTTTTATGACTGATGGAGCTTATACAGCAACTGATGGTGTGGCTTATGCATTTTTACAGCTTCTGTTTGTGTTATTTTGAATATCTCTGGTGTTGAATTCATATGCTATTGTCTGAAATAAATAACAGCGACTTAGAATAGAAACAAACATTTTAAAAGTAAAGCAAATTTCATAAACTATTTAAAAATGAAGAGCTAATTTATACAGTCGACGTGTAAAACGTTATAACTTCATAGATCCATCCACAAGAGATACATTCGTATCGAGGTAGCTCGAAGAGCAATAATTTAGAGATGTTTAAAGTGTTTAATGTTTAGCGCCTTAAAGAGCACTCGTTAGCCGCTAGTTAAGAGTTTCCGTGAAGACTGTTAGCTAACTAAAGGTGTGTCTTTCAGTACTGGTCTACAGCTTTCATCAAGTTCTGTCTTTGTGAGATGTCTAAAAAAGCTGTGTTGCAAATTAAAAGTAATATAATCGCCTAATGTTTAAACACACACCACGGGAAATATTGCCTATCGTGACTTTGACAAAAAATGATACAAAATATGAAACAAGCAAGGTTGTACGCAAGCGTAAAATAGCCGCCTAACATAATAATAGATCAAGTCGGGGTTGTTAAAAACATATTAAAAAATGTCACGGAGACGTAAACACGCCTCGGCCGTTTTTTTTACCAGATACAATCTTCCAGATTTTATCATAAGTTCTTCCTAAAAACATTTCGAATCAATGTGGGCGACCTCACTTCTATCTATTCAGATACCTTGACATGCCTTATTTATTGATTACAATTCACCCTTGTAACACGACGTGCTAGAAATGCACATCAGCACAGAAATACAATTGGTCACATGTAAGGGATACGTGTGCGTTAGCGTATGCATTGCAACACATATCAACTGTTCACTGCTACCATGTGTAATTATAAGATTGCGTTATTAAAGTGAAAAATGTAAATGAACTGTTCATTGCTACCTTACCATTTGCAATAATGAAAAACATAATAATGAAAACTAGACGGTTATTCCGCGTAACACGTGTGTCGCCTATCAGCGCTTTGTTAGTATAACAAGGTTTTTTGGACCCAGATAAATGACCTTGACAAATGGCCTGACTAAGTTTTCGTGAATAAAAAAACCTTCAGTGTGACATTGACCTTTGTATTTTAGTATGGTCAAGTCGATGTTGTCATGATGAGTATATATTGAAAGTTTGATGAAGAAATATCAAGAAATGAGAAAGTTATAGCCAAAATTAAATTTTCGTGACGGACGTTCGTCAAGAAAAAATGAGTATTTAGCCGATATAATGACATTCAGTTTGAACTTGACCTTTACATTTTAGTCTGGTCATGTCGATATTATCATGATGAGAATATATTGAAAGTTTGATGAAGAAATAACAAGAAATGAGACAGTTATAGCCAAAGTTGAGTTTTCGTAACTGACAGACGGACGGACGGACGACAAAGTGATCCCTGTGTATCGCATTTTTCTTCGAAAAGGCGACACGAAAAAGCGACACGAAAAGATGCAGTCTCCGTGGCCTAATAGTTAACGACGATGCGTTGCAAACGATCGCCTCTCACCGCAGCGGGTTTGTATATATAAAAAAATATATGTGTTTATACCATTCAAGTTATTTAGACGAGTTCACTAGGAATTGAAGTTGTAATGCATGCTTATCGTCAACTACATGATTCACAGTCTGTTAACCACAGACAAACACAAAACTAATATAAGGATTCGGCAGCTGAATTGTATTACTATTAAAATAAATGTAATTTATAACAAATAGTGTTATATATCCCGTGACACGGATAACTGGAATCTTAAAACAAATATCAGCCATGAAGGTAGATGTTAACTTTGCATTTTGTCAGTTAATTAAGTAAGAAATGGAAACAAATAATATAGACTTTAATTTACATAAAATGTCATCACAATGACTCAATAGCTGTATCCCTTTCTTAATGCATAAAATTGGACACCATTTCTAAACAAATCAGTTGGTTAATATAAGATGCCAGTTAAAATGGAAAAGGAATATCCTAGATATATAAAACAACAAAACGACATTTTGGAGCTAGTTACGTAACCGAAATGTTGGTGTTAAACCCTAGACAATACCACCAAGTTGTCCAGAAATGTTTTAAAAGAAACATATGTTAGGAATGATTACATAATTTGTAACTGTTTTGTGGAACAAATGTAAAAATGTAAATGTCTTCCTTGATCAAGATCTTAGGTTCGAAATATTGGAAAAAATAGAGTGATAGTTTCTACATTGCGTCCTTAAATGTATAGCAGACCTTGATGTTAGTTAAATATATGACATGGTAATAATACATACCATACTCCGGGGTTCAAATTTAGAACGCGTAAAAGCTATTGCCATATATAAGGAAAATCGCATTTACAATACTCATGACGACATTTTGGGGACACAGGGAAACAAAGAAAAACAATATAGCTTCATGTTTGAGCAGAGGTTTTCTCATTATGCATACCACTATCGGGCATCATTAACTACTGTACACCATCGTCGTTTCTATTCAAATCATGCTCTGGCAATATCGAAAACAGGAGCCCCATTTACTTTCTCTAAATTCAAAATCGGCGAAAAGTACATTTGTTAATTACGGCAGCTTTTTTAAAAAAAAACTAATTATGAGGACCAGTGATGTTCTTGAACAGGAGAAATGAGGGTGGTAGGGTCCATTTAAGCATCGACGTTATTACTTTTATATTTACAACTCGTTCTTAAAGGCAAGTCTAGAAATAGAATGTTACATAAGAATTTCTTCTTAATAGTCTATATATCAGGTGTCTTGAAGCGCAACGTAACGCGGACCTTATAACTATCCGATAGCGCGTATCTTCACTAGGCTAGCTTAAAGCAGACCTAAAGAGCTGTCTTCAAGTGTTCAATTAGTGATTACTTTTTTCATGATCACTATATTTTACCATTGATTTCTATATGCATGCATACTAGTTGGTGTACACATTCTTAATGCAAGATAATTGGAAATAGAAAATGGCTGCTGGATGGCTCTTTCAAGTTTCAACGACTTCTTTGTACACATTCAATAGTTATATGAAGCCTTTACCCAAACTTGGAAACTATTTAATTTCAAAAGTAGCTCTACAGAGAAATACTCAGAATTGAATTTATCTATCTTTCTCGTGTTCATATGCTTGACGACAGTAAGAACAACTTCTCGGACTTTTAAAAGCATTGTAGTTAAATCTCTCCTGTAAGTCAGAATGATATACGTATGAAATGTTTCACAACAACACATGTGTTCTTTAACGACTTTCAACTGCAAAGAGCACAAATCAATAGCGTTATTACTTACCGGTCAATATGGGTTGCTTTAAAGTAAAATACCGCTTAAGCCAGTGGAAGGGAGTGAGAGGTGTTGCATTGTACATTACCCCTCATGAGCAGATTCAATAAAACCGAGTATACTGTTCTCTTTTGTTTATGTTTGTTGTTTCCATTATATCTCCTTTTCAGTATTTATTGACATTCACACTAGCGTTTGTTTAGTGCTGTGTAGTGACTGTTAAACGTCTCCCCCGACTACAAATCGTTCTATGTACCGTTCTTCTATATATCTCTTACGTCTTCGTGGCCGTGATGGTAAAAACGCTGCGTTTGAAACCGTATCGCCTTTCACCACTGCGGGTTCGAATCCCACTGGGAGTTCGACTTGTTAAGTGAGAACGTGTTGATTCTTACGAATGCGGAAGGTATACAGTACTGGTTCTGCTCAGGGAAAGGTGGGCGGTGTGAGGCAGACCACCACTAAAAATCGAACTTCATATATAGCCTGAAATGCGCTGAGAATGAAAACATTCGGCCGACTATTTATCTCCCACAGTCATAACTGTTCCTCGAACATAACTATGCATCGTTTCATACGAATCTATTTTGTTAATGACATTCGAACGTTTGCTGTTATGAATATCATTCGAGGGTAAAACTGACTAGATAAATGTGTGAACATATTAAACTGGAAGTTGCATGTGAACATATTCAAATATATAATAAGTTTTAATTAGGCATCATACTTGCAGTTTTTCTTTAATGTCGATATGCCAAATACATCTTGTATGCAATCGACACGGGTGTATATGTCTGCATGTATTCCAGTCAGTCATGCCGATATGCTAAGTACTTCGTGTAAGTATCCAACACGGGTGTCTATGTCGGCATGTATCACTGTCAGTCATGCCTATATGCTAGCTACAGTGTGTATGCATCCAACACGGGTGTCTATGTCTGCATTTATCACTGTCAATGCAACAGAGACAGCATATGTATCGTGTAAAAGGGACCCGCGGCATCGCATTAGCTTTTCTACGCATATGCATATTTCTAAATCTGTATTAATAATACGTAGTGCATTATATGCTTGCACGTTTGCATTTGAAGTAATGCTGGATGTATAGCCTAGGCGCTAGTTTTTTATTAAAGATTGTTGTGTGTCCTTAAAACCAAGGTAGTTCGAATTTTTGTTTTAGATCTATAGGGTTGTTTAGTTAGCATTTACACTCTAATATACCCATTTGCGTTTGCGGTTGCATGTATGCACCCTGAAATGTGCGGGACGTTGTTGTATGTGTGGACGTGTTGAATGTGCGGGACGTTTTCTGAGGTGTCGACGTATTTTAATTGCGGGACGCTGTTGTAGAAGTTGGCGTGTAGAAGGTGCGGAACGTTTTGACAATCATAACGTAAGGGTATTGACACTAATATTAAGACTTGTTATCAAATCCGTGTTATGAACCAAGTGGTCAACCCATAAAATACAATATACAATAAACATGGTTATACTAATAAATATATCTTACATGTTTGGAGTCGGTAGTGGTAAAGTACCGTGGCAGTACGCCCGTGAAATCGATGTTCTGGAACACAGGTGAAGTCCTTGGAACTGAATCACCGATAGTTTGACGATAACGATCCGCTATAAGTAGATTCTTAACGTAACCCGTACTTGACTGCGGAAGCATTCTACGCATTCCAATACTGTTTTGTACGCACTAATACTGAATCCAAGCACTAACCTGTTTGTTGGAGACGAAACATGTACTCTCATATAGTCTCGTAATTCTAAAAGTAATGGCACAGTTATATATTATAAATTGTTATATTGTAGATAGTATCATATCAGATGAGACTTAAATATAAACTATTAAACTGTCTAATAATTAACACTAACAAATATACGAAGGCGGCAGACCTTAAATAAACTATTTAACTGCCTAATAATTAACACTAAGACATATAGGAAGGCTGCAGATCTTTAATAAACTATTAAACTGTCTAATAAATAACACTAACAAGTATTGGAAGGCGGTAGATCTTAAATAAACTATTAAATTGTCAAATAATTAACATTAACAAATATAGGAAAGCTGAAGATCTTAAATAAATTATTAAACTGTCTAATAATAAACACTAAGACATATAATAAGGCTGCAGATCTTTAATACATTATTAAAATGTCTAATAATGAACACTAACAAATATAAGAAGGCGGTAGATCTTAAATAAACTATTTAACTGTCTAATAATTAACACTAACAAATATAGGAAGGGCTGAATATCTTAAATAAACTATTAAACTGTCTACTAATTAACACTAACAAATATAGGAAGGCTGCAGATCTTAAACAAACTATTAAACTGTCTAATAATTAACACTAACAAATATAGTAAGGCGGCAGACCTTAAATAAACTATTAAAGGGAATGTAACGACACTGCCAAACAATCTCTATTTTTGAGAGTTCTGAAAAACTTGGAAAAAGGTGAAATAATTATCAAAATCGGATGATAAACAAAAAAGATATGATCATTTAAAGGTTGTTCTAAAACGAATATGGGAGCCTCCATTTTTAGAACTATGACGTCATAGTTCCATATTACCATATATGGAATATTGATAAATATCATTTAAAACAAAGAAAACGCTGCAAATCAATGCATTTATTTTACTGGTCATATAAAGCATTATTGCCATTAAGTATTACATATTTTTCATACAGTTGCTGCCATTTTCCCCTATAAATCAGTAATTTTTCATATTTATCAATATTCCATATGTGGTCATTTATAACCGTGAAGTCATAGCTCTCAAAATGGCCGTTTCCATATCCGTTTCAACAGAAACTTCAAATGATTATATCTACTGTGTTTATCATCCGATTTTGATAATTATTTCACCTTTATTCAAGTTTTTTGGAAGTCTCAATCATAAAGATTGTTTGGCTGTGTCGCTACATTCCCTTTAAACTGTCTAATAATTAACACTAAGACATATAGGAAGGCTGCAGATCTTTAATAAACTATTAAACTGTCTACTAATTAACACTAACAAACATAGGAAGGCGGCAGACCTTAAATAAACTAAAAAACTGTCTAATAATTAACACTAAGACATATAGGAAGGCTGCAGATCATCAATAAACTATTAAACTGTCTAATAATTAACACTAACACATATAGGAAGGCGGCAGACCTTAAATAAACTAAAATAACTGTCTAATAATTAACACTAAGACTTATAGGAAAGTTGCAGATCTTTAATAAACTATTAAACTGTCTAATAATTAACACTAATAAATATAGGAAGGCTGCAGATTCTAATGATTGGTTAACACATTGTGTATGTTATTGTTTAGCGTGATTGTATATCCATAGATAGCCGAGTTTATACTGTTCAACAAGATAGCGTATTTAACCGAAATATAAAGTAAAGTGAGGATGTTGACGTAGAATTCTGGAAAAATCCCATCGATGTAATGTTATAAGGAATCCCATACCAACATTATGTTGAGCTAAGAGAAATATGTTATATAAACAGAGAGAGAGAGAGAGAGAGAGAGAGAGAGAGAGAGAGAGAGAAATACTTACATACCTTATTAGTGTAACTCATGTTCCAAAATGTGTTTTGTTGCAGACGACAATAAACATATTTTTTATTAACGACACCGTCTTGCACCTTCATTCAGATATGAGCATTTGTTACATCAAATGCAAATCTGAAATACATTTAACAATTAGCAAACTTGTTTAAACAATTATTAATTCAAGGCACAAATTGTCTTCAATCCTTATTGCTAGTCATTAAAGCAGTATGACGCTATATTAGAAAGCTAAGAAGGATTAAGAAAAGTGTCAACTAAGAAAATAATGAAACTATTTATTATTAATTATAATTTATAAGTTGCTGTTATATAACTACTGGTGTTGTTGTTGCTTGTGCAGCTAATACAGCTTCTGGTGCTGTAGCTGCTGAGGCAGCGTATACAGAAAATGGTGTCGTTGTTGCTGATGCAGCGTAAACAGCTACTAGTGTTGTTGCTGGAGATGCAGCGTATACAGCTACTGTTGCTGTTGCTGCTGATGCTGCGTATACAGCTACTGGTGTTGTTGCTGCTGATGCAGCGTATACAACTACTGGTGTTGTTGTTGCTGATGCAGCGTATACAGCTACTGGTGTTGTCGTCGCTGATCAAGCGTATATATATATTGTTGTTGTTGTTGTGTGTGACGCAGCTTATACCGCTACCGTTGTTGCTGCTGTTGCTGCAGCATATACAGCTACTGTTGTTTTAGTGGCTGATGGAGCGTATTCAGCTACTGGTAATATAGTGGCTGATGCAGCTTATACAGCTGCTTTTGTTGTTGTTGTTGTTGTGGGTGACGCAACTTATACAGCTACTGTTGTTGTTGGAGCTGATGGAGTTTATATAGTTACTGTTATTGTTGTGGCTGAAGCAGCTTATACAGCTACTGTTGTTGTTGCTGTTGCTATGGCTGATGGCGCATATACTGATAATGTTGTTTTTGCTACTGATACAACTATACAGCTACTGCTTTTGGTTTTGCTGCTGCAGCCGATACAGATAATTATAATTGATGATGTGGATGCTGATACAGTTTATGCAGCTTCTTCTGTTGGTGTTGCTTTTGCAGCTGAAACAGCTACTGGGGTTAGTTGCTGTTGATAGAGATTATACAGCTACCGTTGCTTTTGTGGCAGATGGAGCGTATACAGGTACTGTTATTGTTGTTGCTGATGCAGCGTCTACTGCTACTGTTGTTGTTGCTGATGATGCAGCTTATACAGCTACTGTTGTTGTTATGGCTGATGGAGCTTATACAGCTACTGATGAAGCAGTTTATACAGCTATTATTGTTAGTGTTGCCTGTGCAGCTGATACAGCTACTGATGTTGTGGCTTATGCATTTTTACAGCTTCTGTTTGTGTTATTTTGAACATCTCTGGTGTTGAATTCATATGCTATTGTCTGAAATAAATAACAGCGACTTAGAATAGAAACAAACATTTTAAAAGTAAAGCAAATTTCATAAACTATTTAAAAATGAAGAGCTTATTTAAACTGTCGACCTGTAAAACGTTATAACTTCATAGATCCATCCACAAGAGATACATTCGTATCGAGGTAGCTCGAAGAGCAATAATTTAGATATGTTTAAAGTGTTTTAATGATTAGCACCTTAAAGAGCACTCTTTAGCCGCTAGTTAAGAGTTTCCGTGAAGACTGTTAGCTAACTAAAGGTGTGTCTTTCAGTACTGGTCTACAGCTTTCATCAAGTTCTGTCTTTGTGAGATGTCTAAAAAAGCTGTGTTGCAAATTAAAAGTAATATAATCGCCTAATGTTTAAAAACACACCACGGAAAATATTGCCTATCGTGACTTTGACAAAAAATGATACAAAATATGAAACAAACAAGGTTGTACGCAAGCGTAAAATAGCCGCCTAACATAATAATAGATCAAGTCAGGGTTGTTAAAAACATATTGAAAAAAAATGTCACGGAGACATAAACACGCATCGGCCGTTTTTTTACCAGATACATTCTTCCAGAATTTTACCATGAGTTCTTACTATAAACATTTTGAATCAATGTGGGCGACCTCACTTCTATCTGTTCAGATACCTTGACATGCCTTATTTATTGATTACAATTCACCCTTGTAACACGACGTGCTAGAAATGCACATCAGCACAGAAATACACGTGTTCACATGTGAGGGATACGTGTGCGTTAGCGTATGCGTTGCAACACATATAAACTGTTCACTGCTACCATGTGTAAAAACGAAACACATAATAATGAAAACTAGACTGGTGTTCCGCGGAACACGTGTGTCGCCTATCAGCGCTTTTTCAGTATAACAAGGTTTTTTGGACCCAGATAAATGACCTTGACAAACTGGCCTGACTAAGTTTTCGTGAATAACAAAACCTTCAGTGTGACATTGACCTTTGTATTTTAGTAGGTCAAGTCGATGTTGTCATGATGAGTATATATTGAAAGTTTGATGAAAAAATATCAAGAAATGAGAAAGTTATAGCCAACGTTAAATTTTCGTGACGGACGTTGAAGAAAAAATGAGTATTTAGCCGATATAATGACCTTCAGTTTGACCTTGACCTTTATATTTTAGTATGGTCATGTCGATGTTATCATGATGAGAATATATTGAAAGTTTGATGAAGAAATAACAAGAAATGAGACAGTTATAGCCAAAGTTCAGTTTTCGTGAAGTACAGACTGATTGACGGACTGACTGACAGTCGGACGGACGGACGGACGACGAAGTAATCCCTATGTATCGCATTTTTCTTCGAAAAGGCGACACGGAAAGATGCAGTCTCCGTGGCCGAATGGTTAACGACGATGCGTTGCAAACCATCGCCTCTCACCGCAGCGGGTTTGTATATATATATAAACAAAATGTGTTTATACCATTCAAGTTGTTTAGACGAGTTCACTAGGAATTGAAGTTGTAATGCATGTTTATCGTCAACTACATGATTCACAGACTGTTAACCACAGACAAACACAAAACCCATATAAGGATTCGGCAGCTGAATTGTATTACTATTAAAATAAATATAAAAACTTATAACAAATAGTGTTTTATATCCCGTGTTACGAATAACTGGAATCTTAAAACAAATATCAGCCATGAAGGTAGATGTTAACTTTGCATTTTGTCAGTTAATTAGGTAAGTAATGCAAACAAATAATATAGACTTTAATTAACATGATTTGTCATCACAATTACTCAACAGCATTTCTAAACAAATCAGTTGGGTAATATAAGATGCCAGTTAAAATGGAAAAGGAATATCCTAGATATATAAAACAACAAAACGACATTTTGGAGCTTGTTACGTAACCGAAATGTTGGTGTCAAACCCTAGACAATTTCACCTAGTTGTCCAGAAATGTTTTAAAAGAAACATATGTTAGGAATTATTATATAATGTTTAACTGTTTTGTGTAAACAAATGTAAAAATGTAAAAGTCTTCCTTGATCAAGATCTTAGGATCGAAATATTGGAAAAAATAGAGTGATAGTTTCTACATTGCGTCTTTAAATGTATATCAGACCTTGATGTTAGATATGGTAATAATACATACCATACTCCGGGGTTCAAATTTAGAACACGTAATAGCTATTGCCATAAGGAAAATCGCATTTACAATACTCATCATGACATTTTGGGGACACAGGGCAACAAAGAAAAACAATATAGCTTCATGTTTGAGCAGGATTTTTCTCATTATGCATACCACTATCGGGCATCATTAAATACTGTACACCATCGTCGTTTCTATTCAAATCATGCTCTGGCAATAACGAAAACAGGAGCTCCATTTACTTTCTCTAAACTCAAAATCGGCCAAAAAGTACATTTGTTAAGTACGGCACCTTTTTAAAAAACAACTAATTATGCGGACCAGTGATGTTCTTGTACAGGGGAAATGAGGGTGGTAGGATCCATTTAAGCATCGACGTTATTACTTTTATATTTGCAACTCGTTCTTAAAGGCAAGTCTAGAAATAGACATGTTACATAAGAATTTCTTCTTAATAGTCTATATATCAGGTGTCTTGAAGCGCAACGTAACGCGGACCTTATAACTATCCGATAGCGCGTATCTTCACTAGGCTAGCTTAAAGCAGACCTAAAGAGCTGTCTTCAAGTGTTCAATTAGTGATTACTATTTTCATGATCACTATATTTTAACATTGATTTCTATATGCATGTATACTAGTTGGTGTACGCATTCTTAATGCAAATTAATTGGAAATAGAAAATGGCTACTGGATGGCTCTTTCAAGTTTCAACGACTACATGCTTTTACCCAAACTTGGAAACTATTTAATTTCAAAAGTAGTTCTACAGAGAAATACTCAGAATTGAATTCATCTATCTTTCTCGTGTTCATATGCTTGACAACAGTAAGAACAACTTCTCGGACTTTTAAAAGCATTGTAGTTAAATCTCTCCTGTAAGTCAGAATGATATACGTATGAAATGTTTCACAACAACACATGTGTTCTGTAACGACTTTCAACTGCAAAGAGCACAAATCAATAGCGCTATTACTTACCGGTCAATATGGGTTGCTTTAAAGTAAAATACCGCTTAAGCCAGTGGTAGGGAGTGAGAGGTGTTGCATTGTACATCATGAGGAGATTCAAGAAAACCGAGTATACTGCTCTCTTTTGTTTATGTTTGTTGTTTCCATTATATCTCCTTTTCAGTATTTATTGACATTCACACTAGCGTTTGTTAGTGCTGTGTAGCGACTGTAAAACGTCTCCCCGACTACAAATCGTGCTATGTACCGTTCTTCTATAACGTCCTTCGTGGCCGTGATGGTAAAAACGCTGCGTTTGAAACCTTATCACCTTTGACCACTGCGGGTTAGAATCCCACTGAGAGTTCGACTTGTAAGTTGAGAACGTGTTGATTATTACGGTTGCAGAAGGTATACAGTACTGGTTCAGGACTAGGGAAAGGTGGGCGTATGAGGCAGACCACCACAAAAAATCAAACTTCATATACTAGCCTGAAATGCGCTGAGAATGACAACATTCGGCCGTCTATATATCTCCCCACAGCCATAACTGTTACTCGAACATAACTATGCATCGTTTGATACGAATCTATTTTGTTAATGAACATTTCGAACGTTTGCGGTTATGAATATTCATTCGAGGGTAAAACTGACTAGATAAATGTGTGAACATATTAAACTGGAAGTTGCATGTGAACATATTCAAATATATAATACGTTTTAAATAGGCATCATACTTGCAGTGTTTCTTCAATGTCGATATGCCAAATACATCTTGTATGCATTCGACACGGGTGTCTATGTCTGCATGTATTCCTGTCAGTCATGCCGATATGCTAGCTACAGCGTGTAAGTATCCAACACGGGTGTCTATGTCGGCATGTATCACTGTCAGTCATGCCGATATGCTAGCTACAGCGTGTAAGTATCCAACACGGGTGTCTATGTCTGCATTTATCACTGTCAATGCAACAGAGACAGCACATGTATAGTGTAAAAGGGACCCGCGGCATCGCTTTAGCTTTTCTACGCATACGCATATTTCTAAATCTGTATTATAATACGAAGTGTATTATATGCTTGCACGTTTGCATTTAAAGTAATGCTGGATGTATAGCATAGGCGCACGTTTTTTATTAAAGATTGTTGTGTGTCCTTAAAACCAAGTAGTTCGAATAGTTGTTTTTGATCTATAGGGTTGTTTAGTTAGCATTTACACTCTAATGTACTCATTTCCTTTGCGGTTGCATGTATGCACCCTGAAATGTGCGGGACGTTGTTGTATGTGTGGACGTGTTGAATGTGCGGGACGTCTTCTGAGGTGTCGACGTATTTTAAGTGCAGGACGCTGTTGTAGAAGTTGGTGTGTAGAAGGTGCGGAACGCTTAGACAATCATAACGTAAGGGTATTGACACTAATATTAAGACTTGTTACCAAATCCGTGGTGAACCAAGTGGTCAACCCATAAAATACAATATACAATAAACATGGTGATACTAATAAATATATCTTACATGTTTGGAGTCGGTAGTGGTAAAGTACCGTGGCAATATGCCCGTGAAATCGATGTTCTGGAACTCACGTGAAGTCCTTGGAACTGAATCAGCGATAGTTTGAGGATAACGATCCGCTATAAGTAGATTCTTAACGTAACCCGTACTTAACTGCGGAAGCATTCTACGCATTCCAATACTGTTTTGTACGCACTAATACTGAATCCAAGAACTAACCTGTTTGTTGGAGACGAAACATATAGTCTCATATAGTCTCTTGTAATTCTAAAAGTAATGGCACAGTTATATATTTTGAATTGTTATATTGTAGATTGTATCGTACTTAAATATAAACTATTAAACTGTCTAATAATTAACACTACAAATATACGAAGACGGCAGACCTTAAATAAACTATTAAACTGCCTTATAATTAACACTAAGACATATAGGAAGGCTGCAGATCTTTAATGAATTATTACACTGTCTAATAATTAACACTAACAAATATAGGAAGGCGGTAGATCTTGAATAAACTATTAAACTGTCGAATAATTAACATTAACAAATATAGGAAGGCTGAAGATCTAAAATAAATTATTAAACTGTCTAATAATTAACACTAAGACATATGGGAAGGCTGCAAATCTTTAATAAACTATTAAACTGTCTAATAATTAACACTAAGACATATAGGAAGGCTGCATATCTTTAATAAACTATTAAACTGTCTAATAATTAACACTAACAAATATAGGAAGGCACTAGGTCTTAAATAAACTATTAAACTGTCTAATAATTAACACTGACGAATATAGGAAGGCTGCAGATCTTAAATAAACTATTAAACTGTCTACCTATTAACACTTACAAATATAGGAAAGCTGCAGATCTTAAATAAACTATTAAACTGTCTAATAATTAACACTAATAAATATATGAAGGCTGCAGATTTTAATGATTTGTTAACACATTGTGTATGTTATTGTTTAGCGTGATTGTATATCCATAGATAGCTTTGTCTGGTTTATACTGTTCAACAAGATAGCGTATTTAACCGAAATATAAAGTAAAGTGAGGATGCTGACGTAGAATTCTTGAAAAATTACTTTATCGTGCATATAAACATATCTGCTATTGGAAATCAACACGAACATGGGAGGGTTTGTGATGGTGATGTGTGTGTGTGGGGGTGGGGGGTGGGGGCATAAATATCTTCTAAGAACTATGTTTAGCTGTAATCTAACACCGAGTAACCCCACAAATAATCCCATACCCGCCAACAAAATTACTTACGCAGTCCCATCGATGTAATATTATAAGGAATCCCATACCAACATTATGTTGAGCTATGAGAAATATGTTATATAAACACAGAGAGAGAAAGAGAGAGAGAGAGGGAGAGAGAGAGAAACTTTATTAATACAAAAGCCTATCAGTATACAGTACATAATACAGCATGTTTATAATTAAACAGTCAATTGTTTGCTGGCATCAATTTTACCAGTATATGCATTATTGTCCAAATGTTTATATATATAATCGTTATAACATTATTGTTTCTTGTAATCTTAACATGCATATAACGCTTACATCTAAAGTAGAAAAGTTTTTTTTTTACATCAGATAGATATTTCATTTGACGTATATGATAAATAAGCAACTAGGCAAACACATATTATTATAAGAGTGGGAATTCTCCTATGTTATAGAGTAAATTTCGTTTCTTCTTTAAAAATAAAAATGGCGATATTTCTAACAATTTTTACAGTGTTGATTGCAACAATTCTATAAATATCGGTATATTTGGTATTTTCCAAAAGTTTTTAATATATACCTATCTGAAATCCTGATAAATTAAACATTCTAGTATAAAATGAATAAATATAAATAATAGCTTACACGCATACCTTGGTCTGATTTTATTTTAAACTATATTGGCCAGCACAGTTTGGGTTCTATGGGAGCCAAAAAGACAACATTAAGTATGCAACACTTTAGATAATGCTATACGGAAACCAGTGCCTAAACTTGATTGAACTAGTACAAGCAATATAAGAGATATGTACCTGTAAACAGGGCATTGCTCATTTTAAGAGCTATCAAACGTTGGGTTTCATAGGAGCCCAGGGTTTATACGAACCAAAATTACTTAGTCTGCCCTTAAAGCTACACAGTCTCTATATCAATCGATTTTCCTTATTTGTAACTTCATGTTCACCAGCTCATGTCTTAATCGGGTATTTAACAGAGCAAATATAGCGCAGGACATCATTTACTGTATAGACGTCAACCAGTGCAAATCGTACCTATACACAGTAATTATTACAGAAAAAAGTTAGCCTCTTTCGGGGCTCGCACACAAGACCTTCTGATTCCAAGTTAGGTGCTCTATCCACTGAACTATAACGCTATTTGAGAAAATAGTATACTAACTACCATTTAACATTTTATTATGAGGCAAAATAACATATTTGAACGCAACTCAAGATGTATCAATAAATATATAGTCCATCTTGTTACACGTGTGAATTAACATTGCCTGGCGTAATACTGTATGTTGTCCATCTTCGCCTCAAAACAACCATATCTCTACTTGTTATTTAGCGCTTGATGAGTTTGTGTATGCACGATAGTTATTACGTAACGCCTATTTAGTGTTAAAAATGCTACAACATACCAATAAATAGCCGTGGTCTAGTGGTTCAGCGTACATCCTTCAAATATTAAAATTGAAAGGCTGTGGTTCAAATCCCGTTCCGGGCAACTATTTTTGTTATCCAATATATTCCCAAGTCGTATATTTATCGATGTTACCTGTACGGAGGCCAAATAAAAATGTGAAATTTTACGCATCGATATATACGTTATATACCGACTTTCGGGGTGTTCGTCGATTTGAAACTTCTTCACACGTGACTCATTTATTCATGAGTTGTTACCAGTTAAAATAGGGTCTGTGTAGCTTTAAGATATTACTATAGGAAGTTCATGGCCGAATCTGCCTTAGCTAGAACACAAACTGTAAGAGACATAGATCTGCAAACACAACTTACACGACAAACTCGATGTGGACTGGGACGCCGACGCCTACGCCGGAATGAGTACATAAGCTGTCTTATTCTTCGAATAGTCGAGCTAATAACTACAACAGATCATATTATAAAATGAGTACATAATATAATAACGTATCCACAAACAAAAAATACAATGCTCCTGAAAGACATATTTTGAGTTCCATAGGAAGCAATGCTGCTGAATATTTGAGCTAGATATGATTGGCAGAACCTAAGGTACCTTGCGCCGAAATAAATGAATCGACAAGTTATGCAACGATACAAATGCAATTTTCCCGAATACTTACTACTTAGATAACAATTATAAAACACTGCAGTCTGCTCATGAGGTTGAATTAAATGGAATAGGGGAAAGACACTTACCATATAATATTATATTCATCCGTCCATTTCTGAATTAAACATCAAACTGTGTTGTTGTGAATTTTCTTGGCCTGTTGTACCACTAATTTAGAACCATTAAAAAGAAAAACGGCCGAATTAATCGTCTAAATTCGACTCAAATGTCCGTATATGGCTTATGCTCGTGCACGGTGGTGAGTGGATTTTAACACAAAGACCCAATCAGTATAGTGACGTACATAAAGCCGTTGTTATTCTGCCAAGGGGCATTTACAATCAATTACATATGACACATTTAACTTTAAACGCAAACCAGGTGCAGACCAAGAATGGCAATTCTGATGGAACCCCTAATCCTGGCATCTCTGAACAAATGTCTGAGAGCATTGTTTTGTTGGACCCCAACACCCACCCACGCTCAGGCCCAAGTCCCGTTCCTGAGATGTGCAAAATAAAACACAGTATAAATGTTTTTTTGCTTTTTTCGTGGAGGTGGGGGTGGGGGTAAGGGAGAAATGTTTTTTATGAGCGGACACCCGAATCCTGGATCCGCGTAATCAGTTGCACGTTTAAGTGAGGTGGTGAGGGAACGTCGCCATATGCTTGGCCTTAAGGCAGCTCATATTCTACGAATTCTACATATTCTGCTGCACATTTAATGTATTCAAAGGAGGTAATATAAACATTAGTGTATGTTCCTAAATGTAAATAGAGGCTACTTGGAAGAGTAATTGATAGCAAATAGAAACGCAAGAGACTTTTTTTATGGCCGGGCACCATTCTCCCTCCCTAATCCCCTAATCCTGTATCCGCGCATGCAGTTAGAAGCCAAATGTATATTTGGGGTGGAGGGAAATTTACCATTCACTCCGACCCGTTCCGTGCCCCAGCCCCGCACCCCACCCTCGTGCCTCTTCCACAAACAAATAAATAAATAAGAATAATAAAATATGAATCAATTCTTTATTATATTTTATTAAAGTAAACAAATACAAAGTTATATTATTTCAACCCATATTTGTACAAGCTTACAGCAAGTATAATAAATGATAGGATGTCCATGCTATTTCTGTTGGTTCTATATATATATATAAATACGTATGCATGTGTTTATGCAATCCACCAATATCCGATTCCTCCACGGATCGAAATTACACTATTCGTGTAACCATGACGATAACATTACTTCATACGTTTGACCATGACCATACAGCTGATGTTATCTGAAGGAATGCTTTATGAGATAGGAAAACACAGTTTAATAAATACAATTATGGTATTTTGAATTAAAGGGAATATAGCGACACAGCCAAACACTCGGTCGGAAACACTTGGAAAAGGTGTGAGAAAGAATTATCAAAATCGGATGATAAACAAGGACGATATATTGGCCATTTGAAGGTTCTGTTGAAACGGAATGGAAGTCGCCATTTCGGGAGCTATGACACCGTAGATCTAAATGACCATATAAATATGAATATTTATTGATTTGTAGAGAATAAAATGACAGCAACTGTGTACAAAATATGTATACTTAATGCAGATAATGCTTTGTATGACCAGTAAAGGATTTTGTATTAATTTACAGAGGTTTTCTTTGCTTTAAATGCTATTTATCAATATTTCATATATGGTAATTTGGAACTATGACGGCATAGTTCTCAAAATGGCGGCTCCCATATCCGTTTTTGAACAACATTGAAATGGTCATATCTGTTTTGTTTATCCTCCGATTATGATAATTATTTCACCTTTTCCCAAGTTTTTCAGAACTCTCAATAATAGAGCTTGTTTGGCTGTGTCGCTACATTCCCTTTAAGCTTTTTTCCCCACTACACCTTTGTAATTATAATTAAAGATATGGTACACATGTTTACATTCCATTGATACTGCACACGCATCTAATGTGTCTTAATAGAAAGGCAAATTCAATGCGCGCGCATCCGGTGTGTCTTAATAGAAAGGTGGAGCTACAGCACACGCATCCAGTGTGTATTAATAGAAAGGCAAATTCAATGCGCGCGCATCCGGTGTGTCTTAATAGAAAGGTGGAGCTACTGCACACGCATCCAATGTGTATTAATAGAAGATGACTACACCACTGTCTGAAAATACTGCTGATGATACGGTTATAGTACGTAAAACTCCTCAATGAATGCAGAATAAATACAAATTGTTATAGATATACTGCATTAGAGTAGGCCTAAGAAGATAATACGTCAACAAATAAAATGATGGTATTTAGAAAAAGAGGTGGGTTATTAAACGACGAAAGTTGGACATGTAATAATAAAGCTGATGATGTAGTTAATGAGTTTAACTATTTAGGGACGTTTTTCAATTACAATGGAGATTTTTCACTAAATCAAAATCAAAAATGCTAAATGCGTTCTGGGTGAAGAAAAGGTAATACAATTTACAAAAAGCATATGTTCATATATTAATTCTGTTCGAAATGTTTTGAAATACTTTGTAACATCACAATAGTATCACCTTCTCCGTTATTTCTATAAATTAGGAATACAAACAATACAATATTACGTTTATAACAGAAAAATGTTCATGTAAATACTTGGAACTGTAAATATGTTTATTGCTATGTCATGTGTTCGTATATATGCATTTGTAGTATCTCACGGGCCTATGGCCTATTGATTTATGAATAAAATCTTCTTCTTCTTCTTCTTCATGACGCAACTGCGTTCGAATCGACATTGTCAAAGTATGCTGCTTGTGGAATTAAACAGGCGTCCTCTCTAACTCCTTGAAGTTCGCTCTAAACCCTGCTCGTTCGCTCCCCTACCTCGAGAATATTGACCATAAACCACTCAGATTAAACCTTCAACATACTAATTTAGGGATTAAGCAATTTATAGGCGGTATTCAAGTGATATTCACCATCAAAATACTTCGTGAATGCAAATAGGTTCCAAAAACAAGTTGAAAGTGTGATCCGTGGAGAAACCTGCACCAACTATCGACAGGAGAAAAGTTCTAGCCGCTATAATTTACACTTTTAAAAGGCAAAATTGTAGTCTAAATATATTGTAAATATGCCTACACGGAAACACATTCCCCGATTTGTGAAAAAATCTCTGTTGTTCTTGTTAAAAGAAATAAATTTTGATCATACTCACGTTTGTTGATGAAAACCGCGCTTTCGCTCCTTTTTGGAAGTGGCCTTCGCTCAATTTTCATTGTTCTCCTTTTGGTTGTGGAGCGAATGTTTACCAGGCGTGTTATAAGTGGACTAAAAGGGAAACCAGGCAATTTGGAGTTTTTTTAAAGTTTAATAATATTGTTTTGCAGATATGTTATTATGAAAAAGGCACGGCCTAAATGGGGATTTATCCAGTTTGAGTAATAAACTTAAAATTTCAAACTCTATAACTGAGGATACTGCACTAATCGG
>JAWPHD010009633.1:0-101671 GCA_037043455.1 Cyrtodaria siliqua | reverse complement strand
ATGTGTTATGACATATCGCATTTAAATACAACCAAATAGAATTTATATATGCATTACTTTGTAAAGTACCCATTCGTCAATTGTCATTAAGGCCAGACTTTTTTAATTTTTAGGTTTACCGACCCGCCGACCGAAATTATTGCCGAAATCAAAACAAAAAAAAATACAAAATTTTAAAAAAATAAATAAAAAGATTAAAAAAAAATAATTAAAAAAAAAAAGCTTAACTGGCTTGACTGGGACAGATATTTTGATTATCCAGAATGCACAGTTAATTTTTTAGACTTTAATACATGGTTAGGAGTTTTCTATCCGTCAGTTTGTCTGTCTGCATACATGTACAAGTGTTTATAAGACCACACAAGGATTTATCCATTTTATGGATAAATCCTTGGACCACAAGGTGAAATTTCATGAAGCTTGCAACAAATAATCAAAATAAACCATAATAGATTGCCCTTTAATTGACTTGTTACCTTGAAACTAAGATTAAAGTCATTTAATACTATTATACAATTTTTTTTCTTTTAGACGCCTTTGTGGGTATATTGTCTTGATTTTTTTTTATTCCCTCCTCCTACCCTTCATTTTTCCAGAAAAAATCGGTAAACCTAATAATAAAAAAAAACTGGCCTAACAATTAGTATACGTATGAATCATTACTTCGTAAAGTGCACATTCCTCAGTTGTCTATATGTATACTTAATGTTATTTATTAAATATAATACACCTACGTTATCAAGGTTGTATTATTGATTAACATGTTATACACCTATGTTATTTATCCCCTCCTCAATCCCAGGGTCGGATAAAACACACAAAAACACGTTATCGGCCCAATTTACAATTGTTTCTCTCTTTACAGTGTGTAGGGGAGCGTGGGAATGTTGGCGCATGCCCCCACCCCGCCCATCCCATTTTATTCGACAATAGGTAACTGTTCGAAAAAAATGCCCCCAGCCCATCCCTTTATCCCATCTAGTCCTGATAAATAAAGACGTTTAATACTAGTGTAATCGTCCATCTGCCCAACCATATTCCGTCCATTTTTAATAATGTACGTTGGTCTGTGCACCTGTCTGTGCATCCACGTTTGAATGATTGATTTTAAGGATGGCCAATACAGCAAGTGTTTATAAATTCAAATTTTATATTCATCACACATAACACATTTTCTTGGCAATTTAAAGGGACACATGGCAATCTTGATTTTTTAAAAACTCACGGCGTAAGCAAATTATGTGTACGTATGACTTACTTTTTATAATATTGCACCAATAATATATTTAAAAATTTGTTACTTTTTATAATATTGCACCAATAATATATTTAAAAATTTGGTAAACTATTGAAGAAAACTAAAGTCTAATTTTTTTATTTAATTATATGCAAGCAGTTTTAAAGTCAAAATGATGTAGGATAAGTAAATCGAGGAAAACATTATAATGTTTGAATAAAACTCAAAATTGCCATGTGTCCCTTTAAAAACGGAAAATTGTTATAAAGCTTACACTGGGTGTCAAGTGGAGGGCAACTGGTTTATGATATTGCCACTTAATTTAATAAAATAACGTTAAGGGTCGATACTATCTCTCCAGTAATACACGGTATCTAATATCAGGCATGCAGCTATCAAGAGATATTAAAGGGACACTCGGCCATCACAGTCCAGACTATACTGCACCTATACATTTAGGACGTCCTTTATTCAAAAGATAGAAGGACGCGGCGTCCCGTTAGTGTTTCCACATCACTTATTTGTTCAGTCATTAATAGTAATTATAATAATTATAAGAATAGTATGAAGCAAATTGTTTTTGTATATTACTAACTGCTGATTATGCACCAATAATATATTCAAACCATGGTAGAATAAGAAGAAAACATAAAAACTCAACATTTTATTTAATTGTGTGCAAGCAGGTTTAAAGTAAAAAGGATGCTGACGTCATAAATCAAGACGCTTATTGTAATGCTTGATAACAACGTCAAGATTGCCGTCTGTCCCTTTAACGATAATACAACTGACAACTTGACTGAGCTAATTGTGCACGATACTGTCAATGCAGTCACACATCCTATTCTCTCATCTACCCTTGGTGCTTGTTGCTGTTTTACTTGTATTTCTGCATAATGTACCAGACACAGGCTTCCATAGCATAGCGAAGGATAGGGTTATTAGGTGCATGTACTGTAACACTACCTCTTATTCTCTCTATCCTTTCGCTACACTGTTGTAATGGAAGTGTGTGGTACGAGGAGGGCAACACCCTATACCGGCTCTAGTGACCAAGACTGCTGTAAACCCGATACATTGTCCGGCTCTAGTGACCAAGATTGTTGTATACCCGATACATTGTCCGGCTCTAGTGACCAAGATTGTCGTGTATCCGATACATCGTCCGGCTCTAGTGACCAAGATTGCTGTGTACCCGATACATTGACCGATTCTAGTGACCAAGATTGCTATGTACACTACAGCTCTAGTGACCAAGAGTGTCGTGTACCCGATACATAGTCCAGCTCTAGTGACCAGGTGCGTTGTGTACACGATAAACAGTCCGATTCTATTGCTGTGTACCCGATATATTCTCCGGAACTAGTGACCAATACTGCTGTGCACACGATTTACAGTACATCTCTAGTGACCAAGAGTGTCGTGTACCCGATACATAGTCCGGCTCTATATACCCGATACATTGTCGGCTCTAGTGACCAAGACTGCTGTGTACACGATTCACAGTACAGCTCTAGTGACCAAGATTGTTGTGTACACGATAAAAAATGCGGCTCTAGTGACCAAAATTGCTGTGTACCCGATACATTGTCCGTCTATAGTGACCAAGACTGTTGTGTACACGATACATAGTCCATGACTAGTGACAAAGATTGCTGTGTACCCGATACATAGTCCGGCTCTTGTGACCAATATAAATGCGCCCAGGATACATAGATTGACTAAGATTGTTGTGTGCACTACACATAGGCCACCTCTAGTGTCAAAGAGTGTCGTGTACCCGATACATAGTCCGGGTCTAGTCACAAAGAGTGTCGTGTACCGCATACATACTCCAGCTCTAGTGACCAAGATTGTCGTGTTCCCGATACATAGTCCAGCTCTAGTAACCAATATGTGTGTGTACCCGATACATTGTCAGGCTTTAGTGACCAAGACTGTCGTGTACCCGATACATAGTCCGGCTCTAGTGACCAATATTGTTGTGTACCCGATACATAGACCGACTATAGTGACCATGATTACTGTGTACACGATACATAGTCCAGCTATAGTGAACACAATTATTGTATACCCGATACATAGTCCAGCTCTAGTGACAAAGAGTGTTGTGTCCCGATACACAAGTCCAGCTCTAGTGATCAAGAATGATGTGTACCCCATACATAGTCCGGCTCTAGTGACCAAGTTTGCTGTGTACCCGATATATAGTCTGCCTCTAGTGACCAAGATGGTTGTATACCCGATACATGGTCCGGCTCCAGTGACCAAGATTGTTGTATACCCGATATATAGTCCGGTTCGAGATTGTTGCGTACCCGACACATAGTTCGGTTATAGTGATCAAGGTTGTTATGTACTCGATACATAGCCCGGCTCTTATAACCAAGCTTGTTGTGTACCCGATAAATATTCCAGCTCTAGTGACCAAGATTTCTGTGTACCCGATATATAGTACAGCTATAGTGACCAAGAGTGTCGTGTACTCGAAACATAGTCCAGCTCTAGTGACCAAGATTGCTGTGTACCCGATATATAGTCCAGCTATAGTGACCAAGATTGTCGTGTACTCGATACATAGTCCAGCTCTAGTGACTAAGATTGCTGTGTACCCGATAAATGGTCTGCCTCTAGTGACAAATAGTGTTGTGTACCCGATACACAGTCCAGCACTAGTGACCAAGACTGTTGTGTATCCGATACATAATCCGGCTTTAGTGACCACGATTGTTGTGTACCCGGTACATAGTCTGGCTCTAGTGACGAAGAGTGGTGTGTACCCGATATATATTTCAGCTTCCGTGATCAAGATTGTTGTATACCCGATACGTAGTCTGACTATGGAATCACGAGTGTTGTGTACCCTAGTATGGTTTTAGTAACAAAGAGTGTTGTATACCCGATACATAGTCCGGCTCTAGCGACCAATATTGTTGTGTACACGATACATAGTCCGACTCTAGTGAACAATATTGAAATGTACCCGATACATAGTTCAGCTCTAGTGACCAAGATTGATATGTACCCGATATATAGTTCAGTTCTAGTGACCAAACTTGTGTACCCGATACATAATCTGGCTCTAGTGTCCAGGACTGTTGTACCCGATACATAGTCCGGCTCTAGTGACCATCATGTTCAGCTCTAGTGACCAATACTGATGTGTACCCGATACATAGTTCATCTCTAGTGACCAATATTTGTATTTACACGATACACAGTACATCTACAGTGACCAAAATTGCCATGTAGACGATACATAGTCCAGCTTTAGTGACCAGTAGTGGTGTGTACCCGATACATAGTCCGGCCCTTGTGACCAAGATTGTTGTGTACCCAATATATAGTCACGATATAGAGACCAAGAGTGTTCTGTACCGATACACTGTCCAACATTTTGTGTACCCGATACATAGTCAGGCTCTTGTGACCAAGATTGTTGTATACCCGATACATAGTCAGACTCTAGTGACCAGTAGTGGTGTGTACCCGATACATAGTCCGGCTCTAGTGACCAAGATTGTTGTCTACCCGATACATAGTCAGACTCTAGTGACCAGTAGTGGTGTGTACCCGATATATAGTCAGGCTCTAGTGACCAAGATTGTTGCGTACCCGATATAGTCCAGCTCTAGTGACCAAGATCGTTGCGTACTCGATATATAGTCCCGCTCTAGTGACCAAGACTGTTGTGTACCCGATACATAATCCGGCACTAGTGACCAGTAGTGGTGTGTACCCGATACATAGTCCGGATCTAGTGACCAAGATTGTTGTGTACCCGATATATAGTTTAGCTCTAGTGACCAGACTGTTGTGTAGCCGATACACAGTTCAGCTCTAGTAACCAATATTGCTGAGTACCCAATACATAGTTCAGTTGTAGCGACCAAAACTGTTGTGTACCCGATACATAGTCCGGCTCTAGTGGCCAAGAGTTTTGTGTACCCGATACATAGCTGGCTCTAGTGAGCAGGACTGTTGTTTATCAGATACATAGTCCAGCTCTAGTGACCAAGATTGGTGTGTACCCGATACATAGTCCAGCTCTAGTGACCAACTACATAGCCAAGCTTTAGTGACCAAGATATATTGCTGTGTACCCAATTCATAGTCCAGCTCTAGTGATCAACAGTTTTGTGTATCTGAAACATAGTATAGCTCTAGTGACCAGTATTGGTGTGTACCCGATACATAGTCCGGCTCTAGTGAAAAAGATTGTTGTGCACCCGATACGTAGTCCATCTCTTGTGACCAATACTGCTATGCACCCGATACATAGTTCAGCTCTAGCGACCAAGATTGGTATGTACCCGATACATAGTCCGGCTCTAGTGACCAAGACTATTGTGTACCCGATATATAGTCCGGCTCTAGTGACCAAGAGTGTGGTTTACCCAATATATAGTCACGATCTAGAGTGTTCTGCACCAATACACTGTCCAATATTTTGTGTACCCGATACATAGTCCGGCTCTAGTGACCAAGACTATTGTGTACCCGATATATAGTCCGGCTCTAGTGACCAAGACTGTGGTGTACCCAATATATAGTCACGATCTAGAGTGTTCTGTACCGATACACTGTCCAATAGTTTGTGTACCCGATACATAGTCAGGCTCTTGTGACCAAGATTGTTGTGTACCCGATACATAGTCAGACTCTAATGACCAGTAGTGGTGTGTACCCGATACATAGTCAGGCTCTAATGACCAGTAATGATGTGTACCCGATACATAGTCAGGCTCTAGTGACCAAGATTGTTGCGTACCCAATAATAGTCAGGCTCTAGTGACCAGTAGTGGTGTGTACCCGATACATAGTCAGGCTCTAGTGACCAGTAGTGGTGTGTACCCGATACATAGTCAGGCTCTAGTGATCAAGATTGTTGCGTACCCGATACATAGTCCAGCTCTAGTGACAAAGATCGTTATAGTCCCGCTCTAGTGACCAAGACTGTTGTGTACCCGATACATAGTCCGGCTCTAGTGAAAAAGATTGTTGTGCACCCGATACGTAGTCCATCTCTTGTGACAAATACTGCATGCACCCGCTACATAGTTCAGCTCTAGCGACCAAGATTGGTATGTACCCGATACATAGTCCGGCTCTAGTGACCAAGACTATTGTGTACCCGATATATAGTCCGGCTCTAGTGACCAAGAGTGTGGTTTACCCAATATATAGTCACGATCTAGAGTGTTCTGTACCAATACACTGTCCAATATTTTGTGTACCCGATACATAGTCCGGCTCTAGTGACCAAGACTATTGTGTACCCGATATATAGTCCGGCTCTAGTGACCAAGACTGTGGTGTACCCAATATATAGTCACGATCTAGAGTGTTCTGTACCGATACACTGTCCAATATTTTGTGTACCCGATACATAGTCAGGCTCTTGTGACCAAGATTGTTGTGTACCCGATACATAGTCAGACTCTAATGACCAGTAGTGGTGTGTACCCGATACATAGTCAGGCTCTAATGACCAGTAATGATGTGTACCCGATAAATAGTCAGGCTCTAGTGACCAAGATTGTTGCGTACCCAATAATAGTCAGGCTCTAGTGACCAGTAGTGGTGTGTACCCGATACATAGTCAGGCTCTAGTGACCAGTAGTGGTGTGTACCCGATACATAGTTAGGCTCTAGTGACCAAGATTGTTGCGTACCCGATACATAGTCCAGCTCTAGTGACAAAGATCGTTATAGTCCCGCTCTAGTGACCAAGACTGTTGTGTACCCGATACATAATCCGGCACTAGTGACCAGTAGTGGTGTGTACCCGATACATAGTCCGGCTCTAGTGACCGAGATTGTTATGTACCCGATATAAAGTTTAGCTCTAGTGACTAAAACTGTTGTGTAGCCGATACACAGTTCAGCTCTGGATATTGCTGTGTACCCAATACATAGTTCAGCTGTAGTGACCAAAATTGTTGTGTACCCGATACATAGTCCGGCTCTAGTGACCAAGAGTTTTGTGTACCGGATACATAGCCTGGCTCTAGTGAGCAAGACTGTTGTGTACCCGATACATAGTCCAGCTCTAGTGACCAAGATTGGCGTGTACCCGATACATAGTCCAGGTCTAGTGACCACTATTGGTGTGTACAAAATACATAGCCCAGCTTTAGTGATCAAGAATATTACTGTGTACCCAATACATAGTCCAGCTCTAGTGATCAACAGTTTTGTGTATCTGAAACATAGTATAGCTCTAGTGACCAGTTTGGTGTGCACCCGATACGTAGTCCATCTCTTGTGACCAATACTGCTATGCACCCGATACATAATCCAGCTCTAGCGACCAAGATTGGTATGTACCCGATACATAGTCCGACTCTAGTGACCAAGACTATTGTGTACCCGATATATAGTCCGGCTCTAGTGACCACAATTGGTGCGTACCCGATACATAGTCCGGCTCTAGTGACCAAGACTGTTGTGTACCCGATACATAGTCCACCTCTAGTGACCAAGAAAGTGGTGTTCCCGATACATAGTCCGGCTTTAGTGACCAAGAGTGTTGTGTACCTGGTACATAACGTAGAGCGAGTGACCAGTATTGCTGTGTACCAGATTCTTAGTTCAGCTCTAGTGACCAAGATTGTTGTTTACCCGATCGGATAAATAGTCCGGCTCTGGTGACCAAGATTGTCGTGTACACGATACATAGTCCGGCTCTAGTGACCACTATTGGTGTGTACCCGATACAAAGTCCAGCTCTAGTGACCACTATTGGTGTGTACCCGATACATAGCCCATCTCTAGTGACCAAGAATATTGCTGTGTACCCAATAAATAGCCCAGCTCTAGTGACCAAGAGTGCGGTGTTCCCGATACATAGTCCGGCTCTAATGACCAAGTGTGGTGTGTAACTGGTACATAACGTAGCTCTAGTGACCAAGATTTGTGTGTACCTGATATATAGTCCAATTCTATTGACCAAGATTGTTGTGTACCCGATAAAGAGTTACGCTCTAGTGACCAACAGTGTTGTGTACCTGATACATAGTTCAGCTCTAGTGACCAATATGTTTGTGTACCAGATACATAGTCCAGCTCTAGTGAGAAAGACTATTGTGTACCCGATACATAGTCCAGCTCTAGTGACCAAGATTGTTGTCTACCCGATATATAGTCCAGCTCTAGTGACCAATATTGATGTGTACCTGATACATAGTCCACCTAGGTGTGGTGTTCCCGAAACATAGTCCGGCTCTAGTGGTCAATAGTATTGTGTATTCGATTAATAGCCCAGCTCTAGTGACCAAGAGTGTTGTGTACCCGATACATAGTCCACCTCTAGTGATCAAGAGTGTGGTGTTCCCGATACATAGTCCGGCTCTAGTGGTCAATAGTATTGTGTATTCGATTAATACCAGCTCTAGTGACCAAGATTGTTGTGTACCCTATAAGGGTTAGTATTTAAACACGTCGATGGGCGTAGTAGCGAGAAGTTTAAATTAATCAACGAGATAAGAGCATACTATATTTGTTTTGTAGCATGTCCTTTTCATCTGTCTGGCATACTCTAACTGCCAGTTATCGGAAGTTATAGTATTGTCTGCCATACTCTAACTTCCGATAACTGGTAGTTAGAGTGTGTCAGTCACTTTGCCAGGTGTTATTTTCAATGATTGACAACTGTGCAAACACAAACGAAATGTCAGCAACCATGCTACAACTATCAGTTATCGGAAGTTAGAGTATGGCAGATAGATGAAATTAACACAATTCGTTCGCACATTGTACGTATCTATCTGCTCCTCTGTTTCTGATTCTACAACAAATGCTAAGTTATAATAATTATACTAATAGTACCTAACCAATTAATCGTATACGATACCTGAATTAGTAAAGCTGGTCTAACAAAAGAGTACGCAATGATAGAACCACTATTCCGGTATATAGTATTAAAACGTCCACGAAAAACTTGTTGCCAAGACTGTGTATTTAACAGTTTTCTCGCACCTGTGTATATAACAGTTCTCTCGCACCTTTTTGAATGTAGCAGTCTTATATACTTCAACATGCACGTGTACTCCACGCACGAACATTCCTGTGTTCTGAGACACCATGACAAAAACTCCTGCCACTTGTGATCTCTCCAGTGCCAACAAGTGACACACCATACACAAAAAACACCATAACGGCATACCTTTGCCGTATTTTCTTTTTTCTTGATGTATGCTTAGTTTTTTTTGGTCTAAGACACATGTGACAGACATGGGAATGCATCCCGCTGTCACCATCTAACAGTATGATACAAAAACAACATAACCTTCTTCAACTGGATAAAATGCAGACCTTCAAGTTTATTGCAAGCATTTGTGTGACCATGAACAAATTAAAGCGTTTATTATGTCACAGTGTGACAAATATGGCTGCCATGGCTGCCATGGCTGCCATGGCTGCCATTTGAATACCTAATACAATTGATTGCAAATGTGTGTTGCTAATATCTTATGAATTAATATTTCTAATATTAATTTGTATGGTATTTGTATGGTAAGATGCGATGGTAAGATGCGATGTTGGATGGTAAGATGCGATGTTGGATGGTAAGATGCGATGTTGGATGGTAAGATGCGATGGTCGAGGGTAATATGCGATGGTCGACGGTAAGATGCGATGGTCGATGTAAGATGCGATGGTCGATGGTAAGATACGATGGTCGATGGTAAGATACGATGGTCGATCGCATCTTTGCATCGACCATCGCTTACATTTGCATCTTACCATCGACCATCGCATCTTACCATCGCATCTTACCATCGACCATCGCATCTTACCATCGAGCATCGACCTCGGTCGATGGTCGATGGTAAGATGCGATGGTAACATGGACCTAACAGGACACCGTAGTCTTCGGCATTCCAACATGTTTGATTTGATAACGTAATGCTTTTGTGGTCAATTTGCTTTTTTAAGTTTGAGTTTTTACTAAACTGTAGGTGTATACTGAATACAACTGCGTAATATGCATGTTCCCTGAAGACTGGAATAAATAACCTTAATAAACATCAAGTATAACTTCGTAATATCATGCATGTTTTCCGCGAAGACTGTGAACACCTCATAATTACGTAATTTGCATGCTGACTTTGCATAATGAAGTATAACAGTCTCGTTTCCTGGTTGAAGCATCGAGAGAACCGCAATAAAACATAATTACTTTATACATTTTGTGTCGTTGTAAATATGAAAACGGTGTCCTGTTAGGGCCATCGTACCATCGCATATCCTACCACCGCGTTTACAAGTCGATGCGCAATGTCCATCGCGCTATCGCCATCGTACTATTGCCGTCGCCATCGTATTTACAAGTCGGTACCTGATGGTACGATGGCCCAAACAAAACACCGTTAAAATCAATGCATACTGAGTAGGACTGCAAATTATTTATTGAATGGATGTGTTACTTTCCTTCACTTAGACAATGCCACACTCTGCATTCCTTTATTTAGACAATACCACACTCTACGTTGCTTGGTTTAGACAATACCACACTCTGCATTGCTTGGTTTATACAATGCCACACACTGCGTTGCTTGGTTTAGACAATACCACACTCTGCATAGCTTGGTTTAGACAATACTACACTCTGTTTTCCTTCATTTAGACAATATCACACTCTGCATTCTTTCATTTAGACAATACCACACTCTGCTTTGCTTGTAAGGCACTCATTACATTTGTATGCTTCATTGGTAAAATGTAGGCAAGCTACTAGATTAGTATTCTGGTCAATCAGACCCGTATCACGTATGTATGTACACTTCTCAAAACTGCTAACTACACCGCTCACGTTTTGGGTTATATATATCGATGGGTTGAATGTTTTTCAATAAAATAAAAAGGAAATACCAATTCAATCATTTTTACATCATTTCATTTTATTTTTTTCATGGGCAATGCTAGAACTAAACCACAATAAGCAATTACAAACGACCCATGTAAACACTAAAGTCACACTTTTCCCATATCTACATGTAGATATGGGAAAAGTGTGACTTTAGTGTTTACATGGGTCGTTTGTAATTGCTTATTGTGGTTTAGTTCTAGCATTGCCCATGAAAAAAATAAAATGAAATGATGTAAAAATGATTGAATTGGTATTTCCTTTTTATTTTATTGAAAAACATTCAACCCATCGATATATATAACCCAAAACGTGAGCGGTGTAGTTAGCAGTTTTGAGAAGTGTATGTTTACAACTATGAAGTTTGACATCTTTCAGTGAAATTATGACGTTGTCTACTGATAGCAACGTTATAGTGCTGCCACACTGGAATACCACGCCGTGGACACATGACACGATAGCCCCACCTAGTCACATGATACTGACCCCGGGCCGACCAGTCATGGCACTACCCTTTATATGTTGAACGTTAAGCAAGGGAACTACTAGCCGACTACTACCATTTATATGAAGACTGGTTTTACCCGGACGGGGACTGAACCCTAGACCTGAATTCACGATAAACTTTGATTCTAAGGTTAATTAATCAACCGGATCAAAGGTCGTCAGTAGTTCTATATGACAGAGTGCTAATATTCTTTTCTCAAAACTTTTTTCAATGGAGGTTCCGGTTATTTTTGGACTGTAACTGTATTCTGGACATGTAACTGATATCTTGAATGCTTTGAAAGTAGACTGCATGGGTATGAATGAATGAAAGGCTGCGCACATGTTGACATTGATCCCAGTGCCTGTAAACTTGATAGAAAATGGCACATAGCATATACAATTGACATTAAAATAGAATTCCCCTATATTGTACACCAAAGCAGAGGCGGATTCAGGCTGGGTATCACTCTGCCCTCGCCACCCACCCACACCCTAAAATCTGAAAAGCTATGGGACATTTATATGTCAAAAAAACATTTTGTTTGTTTGTTTGTTTGTCAAATCACCCCCATACACTCTCCCACCCGCACGATCCCCCTAACCACAAATCCTGTATTCGCTCGGGGAATGCAAAGGGGAGACTCATGAACCCCACTGAATTACCTCGCTAGATAGCTCGCGTCTTCGATCTTAATTATGGGCATCAATCAAATGTCACCTGTTATATAGGTTAGTTGATAAAGACAGAGGCAATGACTCTTTACATACTTTAAACGTTGACATGAAGACAAAATAAATTTGAATGAGAGAGCTATGTAAGAGTTATTTAGGTGAACAGTGTCAACGGAGTTATTTCCCATCTAAGAAAAATATGCTTTATAAAATACATATTAAGTAGCGGTAGGAAATTCCTTTACCGACGAAATAGGAATTAGATCATGTTGTCAGAAAATATACATGTACAACGCATATGGTATTATTTGAAAGTGTAATCCAATTACTATAAGGTGCTATGTTCACATACACAAACAACATACGAAAGCACCCCAAAAAATAAAACACCAATTTAAAAACACAAACAAGTGTGTAACCTGTACAATTCGTTTGACCAGTTTTTCAAGTTTTACCATTGGTTAAAACGTCTAAATAAAAATCAACAATAAAATCCTAAAACTTATAAAACTTAACAGCATTATATCAACCTACCTTCACAATTCGTTATCCTTAAAATTAAACAAAAACTTAAGCTAAAAACAGCAAAACATACATTACATGACTTATATTAAACAATAACAGTTGTCACATTAAACGCTTAAACTATAAATGATCTCCTCCAACATATACACACACATTTATCAAACTAACCACATAATAGGAAAACAAACTTCATAACGTTTTATGAGCTGTGAAAACGAATAAAATTTAAATGTATCCAATGTACCTGTGCACTTTTTAAAACTTCCTTAACACACGGTAGTCCGGTTCTTGCACGACGAAAATTAACCCTGTCGTTACCGGCAAGCAGGGAGGAAGGAGGCAGAAGTTTCGTTCAAGATAAACTTACACTATTTCCCAAACCTGGACGGTTCCAGAACTATTCTTCTTTACATTGGTTGCTTGGAGATGTGAGAACTACATTAACCCGTCTGAGATGTTTTGGAGCGATAAGCCAACAGGCGGAGCGGGAAGTAGCAATAACAGCGATGATGCTTCGCCCAAATTTGGAAAACTAGTGTAAGACGATACCGCGTTCGGTATACCTGAGGTTGTCATTACAGAAATACGCATGCAGATGAAGGGGGAAAAGGTGCGATGTGGTGAGGGTTCCGGGGCCCCTGCTGGGGACAATGATCAAGGTATAATTATAATAATCAGAAACATAAGTGCTCTGCGGTCACAGAAGGCCTTTATCTGTAGATTCAAGATACTCGAAATCTGCGATTATCAAACAGGCCTGCATACATTAAGGTCTCACAGTATCTAATGCAACAATAATATATATAATATAATAGTTGGGTGAATAATATTACATTAATTAAGGTTGACGCTACATACGATTGTTGTAGAAATAAGAGGGTTACATCTATCTCATTTAATAATATACTGGCTCGTGTCAATGGCATACTTTTGGCAGACTATTAAAGTATGTTGATCAATCTTGCATTATTAATGCCTCGTTTATTGCTTTAACTCTAAACAATCTAACAGTATTTATTTATTTTTTGTTTCATTCATATTTATTACAAGCTGAGCAATTACCAGAATGTATACCCTGCTTTGCACCGTTAACGGTCAAACACATCTTGTTGGAATGTGTATACTTTGATCCTATGCGTCAAAGGTACTACAATGTTAATACTATGAAAGAGTTATTTGAGTCTTGTTTTAGATTTCCTAAAAATCAGACTATATAAATCATTATAATGTGTTCTTGTATATATTTACTTGTTTATATACCCGTTGACGGGCATTTGGTGATTTACATATATAGTTTATATTACTACCATATCATCCCTTATTTTTTAATAGTTACATTAATTTTTAATTAGTACTTAATTTCGTCATCTTTCGTCGGTTTTTGCGCACAATATGACCTATTTATGTTTCGACGTGCCGTAAAACACCATTCATTCATTCATTATTTTTTGTTTTCTTTTGATTTATTTGCTCAAGTTTTTTCTACGACAGAGCCATTTTCTTACCGGGTCGGTAAAAACCGTTAGTTGTCTTTCTTTGTTAGCTATTAAAAGGTAGTCAAATATTCTATACTGATCAAAATTCCCAATTACTCACTTCTGTAGCTTAACTAATTTTCTTAGTTTAAATATATTTTAGAATTGTTGTGTGATAAGTATTTTATGTTGACCAATGGTTTGATAAAAACAAATGTTTTTGTTTAAATTGTTACATCTTTTCAGAGTTACCCTTCTTTTATATGAAAACGTGAAATATGCTGATAAAACACATATAACATGGACCATAGTCGGCTTAAAGATATATGTTTCTTAAGATTGGTCGGAAATAATATAAAAGAACACGTACACGTTTAACCCATTTGTTGCAGATGTTCCGTCTATAATAAAATGAAACCTGAATAATTCTAAATTACGACACTTTTAAGTGAATATCTTTTGAAATTCAAGCAAGTGTAATCACAGACCTAATAGCAATATGTCTGTGGTGTAATCGATAACATTATAGATTTCGAAACTGTCCTTTGCAAAGGTAGTGCTAGTAAAACATGATGTCACAAACTAATTTGAGTTGTTATGTAATTTAGAATTAAGAACATCGAAAGCTGCACTAATTAAAAGTATCCAGATGTATAAGTGTTATTATCTATTTCTAAGAAAACACATAGTTAATCAAAAATCAAATGCGAATCAATTCCGCAAAATAATTAACATATGTATGTAGTTCGATCGTAAATGTATAATACTATACAATGGAGTCTATATTCGGGATTGGTATAGCCTGAAAAACTTGATTACCGTTATTATTTTATTATTTTGAAGATACTTAACCGCCAAATGTCATTACAAACCAGTTTTTCCAAACTCTCTCCATGCTTTGAGGTCATTCAATTATGGACGTGTGTCGATTAAAAAGTCTAGATTTATTTATATGTAAGTTACATATGTATCTTATCGTTAGTATAGGCTTTGAAACAGTGTACATCGGTTGTAAAATGAATCTGTTGTTGGCGGAATAGCGGCTTAAAATGTTCCCTTGTCATATCATGCGAATGAAACGCATTGTCTACATCACTTTTCAGCCTATAAAAGTACATTGATAATCAAATTGTTTTCATCCAAGACGTACTTCTGATCGTATTTGAATAAATGTGACTCGACCTATTCCGCCAGATTGTGGACTTGTTGACAACAGGAATACTTCGATACATTTCGCATGAACACGTTCAATATATGGGTCTAATGCATCTCCCACACTTCAGAGCTTTTTATTTATTTTTAATAAATTAACACCAATGTACTTAAATCTATCTATCTATCTATCTATCTATCTATCTATCTATCTATCTATCTATCTATCTATCTATCTATCTATCTATCTATCTATCTGTCTGTCTGTCTGTCTGTCTGTCTGTCTGTCTGTCTGTCTGTCTGTCTGTCTGTCTGTCTGTCTGTCTGTCTGTCTGCTGTCTGTCTGTCTGTCTGTCTGTCTGTCTGTCTGCCTGCCGGTCTGTCTGCTGCACGCCCTCACGGGTATCTATCTATTGTCTGTCTGCCTGCCTGCCTGCCTGTCTGTCTGTATGTCTGTCTGCTGCACGCCCTCACGGGTAACTTCGAGCAGTTATAAAATCATTTTTAAAATTAAACCAAATATTTTCAGACATTCCTTTTTATTTTTGCCCCCATGAGTAACATGCCATGACCATTTAATTGATTCCTTGATTCTATAACAATTAGGTTGGATTGAATTTAGACAAGTCAGTTATCTCAAAAACATAAGAAATGCCCTTAGTTTACAGTCTTGGAATGGTTTTCCGTTACTTAGTAGCATCTGTTCGGTCTTCCTCTTCTGGAAGGTATTTTGGTACACCTTGGGTTTTTCATGGGTTATTTATAGTTTCTGTTGCGTGTGACTCTTGCTGAAGAGGCCAGACTGAGGGGTAGTCTGGCATACAAGGGGTTAAGCTACTATGGTACTTTTTGTTTTTGTTTTAGCATTATCATATATTTAAACACGTAAACCTATCATTCGCTCTTACTTTTTATTTACTTGCAGATGGACTTTTAATATATGCGTTATCGTCTGTGTAAATTAGATTTTTTTCAACAACGAATTTAAAATGGTTTGTGAAGTACGGTGTTCCGTTAGGACCATCGTACCATCGTGTTTCGACTTGTAAACGCGATAGTACGATGTCGATGTTATGATGGCTATGGTACAATGCCGATGGTACGATGTTTTGTCGCGTTATCGCCATCCTATCATCACCATTTGTACCATCGTACCATCACGAAGTGAAAACATAAACGTGTATTTGTTCTTTAAACTCAGTTGCTGCAAATAAACCCAAACGCCGAACTTGTTTTTCTTGTTTTTGTTGTTCAACAAACCTGTATAAGTGTACGATGCCAAAGATCTGCTACGATACACTGATATTAAATACAGCACGTGTTCAATGTATTGTTTATTAATTGATACTATAAGATACTAGTGTTACAAGTGCACATATTCAAGTGATATACAACAGATGGGAAGATCATGGGCCGATCTATCCAACATTTATAGAAATGTAAAAAACGAAACTTTTAGCAGCAGACGTATTTTAAATCTAGTTTTGATAAATACATAAGATACGTATGGCATCATACTGATCACGTTTTGTATCAGATGTGATTAAATTTGATTGATGCAACTGTTGACGTCTGTATGTGCGCCATTATTCACACTATTTACCATACATGTAGTTACATGGGGAATCTTGCATGTATATTCTAAGTAACAAGGAAGTCATTGTTACTTGCTGCTTAATGTGAAGCATACCCATTGCAACACAGGAAGTGTCGGCCTGGGGTAGTCGCATAGTAATTCTCATTTCTTTTTTGTAAAAAAGCAATTTTCACTAATTTAAAGTGCTATTTTTGGTTTATATCACACTGTTGAGCTATTTGTTACATTTTTCAAGCATTGTCGTGTTACAATTGTGAGTTTTTAATTTATTTTGCTTATATGGAAATGAATGTATGAGTACAATATTATGGCATCTCGGTGCTTATGTTTTTAAACGGAGCATTCATTCACGAGACAAGTTCTTTCTTAGAAGATATATGACCCCCATTTTTCTGTGGATTTTTTGGCAGTATATGTGTCATCTGTGATGAGAATGTAAGTTATTCATTTTTAGATATGAATGACAACATGGCATTTAAGTTTTAATTCACACACAACTCAATGCAACAATCAATGGGCGTGTTACACCGTAACCCATTATAGCAGTTTTATTCTGTGCATAACGTATCACTCGAATATTTCAAACCTATACTCCCCTCCACCACCACGTGCAAAGAAATCAATCTCCAGTCAGTGGAAAACAAATATAAACAAGGTAGTTTTTATTTGATTGTTTTATGAACTCTCTTCCGACAGGAGCATTCAATAATGTATTGAATGATCCTGCTTACGATAAAACCAAATTGTTTTTTATTTTTCCTCAGGGAATTTGATCATTTTTGTTCTACCTCCTCTCAGATTTTAATCGAACATTTTATTCTCCTTTCCTTTCCAACGAAAACTTTTCCAAATATTATTGTTTATCTTTTTCTCCTCCTACGGCACTTCTCTGTCTAAATGGTTCGTAAAACGAATAATAAAAAATATAAAGGACTTACGAACATAAAATTGTTTTATTCGTGAACATTACTGTTTGGAATAGTCTGAAGAAAACAACTTGTACGTTATCATTAATAAAATTTCACCACTCCTGGCTTCTTTCATAGTCAGAGGAAAAAATAGAAGAAACGGTAAACGATTTTTGAATATGCTGCGGTCAGTTATCAAGTGCTCACTGCTTTGGCATCCATACACACGCCTTCCAACATTCGCTACGGGACGTTATCGCTCTCCTGTTGGAATACAATGCTCGATGATACCATAAGATAGGCATCTGTGAGTGTAGGTATACCTGATGTATTAATCAGTTGCAGTACTAGTGGTTATATAACTATAATTACCATACCAAACAATCCGCCGCCACGTGCTATGTTTATGTCATTATCATTGCATAATTATGTCTACTCGAGTTACGCGAATAAATAACATGACGTAGGTCTAATAATTTATAAATTATCAAAATATTTGTTCTACCGAATCAGTTGTATCATTTCTAAAAACCCAACAAGATCACATTGTTTCCCCACATTTATCAGGCAAAAAGCTGTTCGATTGCACACAAACGTTGGTAAAGAAGGACACAAATATGTCTAACTAAAGCAATCAGTAAAGCACATTTCTTTCACAATAGGTGTCAAATCGAAATATGTTGCAAAAGGCAAATTGACAAAATTGTGAATATCTGCCCAAGTTTATCCTATAACAGATAAACGAACCGAAAACATACAAAACATTCACATAAAAGTGTTCGTAGCTGTCTGCCACTTTACATTATATATCAATTGTTTCATTTGTCTTAAAGGGACACACAGCAATCTTGATTTTTTTTAAAAAACAAAAACTTGCGGCGTCCCGTTAGTTTTTCTACATGAATTGCATTTATCTAATCATGAATATTAATTATAAGAATTGTATAAAGCAAATTATTTTTGCATAACTGTTCATTACATATCACCAATAATACACACAAACCGATGGTAGAATAACGAAGAGAAGTTGAAAACTTTAAAACTGTATTTAAATATATGTAAGCAGATTTGAAGACAAAATGATACTGGATTAATAAACCGAGAGGCTTGTTTTAATGCTTGATAAAGACTTCAAGATTGCCATGTGTCCCTTTAACATTAAAACATAGCAACATAACATAACCTACTTGTTTCGCTCATTTCACAAAGGTCTAATTACACTAAATCAGCCGGATGTGCTCGCCTGGTGCATCGAAAGTAGTTAAAAGAGTGCTAATGTTTTTTGTTTTTTTTTTAGTGCAGCTTCCTCTTATGTTTTGGCTGTAACTGCATTCTGGACATGTTGTTGATATTTAAAAATGGACCTCATCATGTTTTTGACAGTTTTTGATATACATTTTCAGAAGTGAAAGTAGACAGGGTACGAAATTGCAAGGGGTAAAAATAGCTTTGACCCTTCTCCAGGTGTCAGAAATGTTTCTTAGAAGATATTCAATTCCCTATTTCCTTGTTGATGTTTAATAGCAGACATGTTTTTTGCATGATAAAGTAAGTTTCCCAGAATTCTAATCAGGTTTGAGTTTTTAACAGGTTTTCAACATTCTAACTTTACTATGGAAGGGGCATTGAGACTCATTTACGGTATAATAACCCAAAGCATAGACAAAGATACCATTTATGTCTATGCCCAAAGTAACACGCTTTCCATGTGTTTAGCTATTTGAGATGAGTTGGCAAATTTCCAGAATAATATCACCACAAAAATGAACTATTGGAAATCATTTATATTTGTACGCCAGGTATTGGTTTCCGTAATATTTTTACCCCAATTGACATACATAACTGCAGCCATAATCAGTGCAATCAGAGTATACTAGTATAATATATTTATCAAATAACATGTGGTGTGGGAGTGTAATAACACCATTCAATATTTTCGATATTCCACTAGTTGTATAACAACGTTAATGACTTCATATACGTCAGGTTAATGTACGTTTTCTGACGTAGTGTGTCGTTATAGGCTGCGTACAGCTAAATATAGCCTGGCTTAAGCCCCGCCTTTTGTTGTGTACGATTCAGTACAGAAGTGAAAGTTCACAGAGGTCAGCAGATATAACTTTGAAATATTCAATATGCATTTTCAGGAAGGATAAACTATAGGTAAAATAATTCCCATCAGCTAGGATCATTAAATAAAATAATTTTTTTATTTTTTCATGTTTTTGAAATTTTTACATCCATTGAAATTGCATGTCAATTCAGTGCGGATTAAATAGTGTTTGTAAACACAGACATGTGCAGAGAGGTTGAGCTGGAAAAGTTGTCTTTTTCACACTTTCAAAGGCTTTGCGATGGAAATATCTATGAAATAAGGTAATTTAAAGAGAATCTGGTGTATAATTCTTGAGATATTAGCTGACAGGTGCCACAGGAGGTCTTTGGGAAAGTATTTAGTTTTCTGCAACCTATAGGTTATGTAATAAATAGAACCTAACATTCGTTCTACTCGTTAGCAAAAATGATATAATGCTCGGCTCTTTCATTCATTATTGAATTTATTAAACTCGTAAGCAAAAATGATATAAGGCTCGGCAAGAGCCTCGCATTATATCATTTTGCCAACTCGTTTAATAAATGTAATAATGAATGAATACTGATGTAAGATCCTCTATATATTAAAATCCTGCTGCAATTTACAAACATTGTATTCAGTCATACTACAATTAAATAAGTTATACAATGAAAAATTATATATACTTTTAAAATTTATTTTAGAATTTGTCTTAGAATATAACAGGTTATATGTTACATGAAGGTATTGCAACAATGTGTCTCGAACACCGAATAAACACGTGAAACAACTAGAACAAAATGAATATTAAGGACGCTACTTCGGTCATACGCCATAATGTGCACAGCTACTCAGTTTTTATGTTTACTTACCACATTTTACGTATTTTCTTATATCTAAGTCAATGTCAAACATAAACTGCAGACACTGGCATATCTAAGCATCACCACCTGCCATACACGATACAATATACTGCCGGCCATCTTGGTCTTCCATTTACGAGACCATATCAATGTTTGGCACTGTGGCCTTCAATATACGAAACCATGACACTGTTTGGCACTGTGACCTTCAATATACGAAACCTTGGCACTGTTTGTCACTACGACCTTCAATATACGAAACCATGACACTGTTTGGCACTGTGGCATTCAGTATACGAACTTGACCTTTCATGTACGTGGCAATGACATGCTTTATCATCATGACCTTGATTAGCCCGTGACCTTGTATTAAGATACAGTGACACTGCTTGGCACCGTGACCTTGTATTATGGTACAATGCCACTTCTTGGCACTACGATACAATGACAATGCTTGGCAATTTGACATTGTATTACGATACAATGACACTGCTTGGCTCCGTGAACTTGTATTACGATACAACACTGACTGGCTCCGTGACCTTGTATTACGAAACAGTGACACTGCTTGGCGCCATGACCTTGTATTACGATAAAATGACACTGCTTGGCTCCGTGACCTTGTATTACGATACAGTGATACTGCTTGGCACCGTGACATTGTATTACGATACAGTGTCACTGCTTGGCACCTCGACCTTGTATTACGATACAGTGACAATGCTTGGCGCCGTGACCTTGTATTATGATAGAATGACACTGCTTGGCTCCATGATCTTGTATTACGATACAGTGACACTGATTTGCACCGTGACCTTGTCTTCCGATACAATGACACTGCTTAGCTCCATGACCTTGTATTACGATACAGTGATACTGCTTGCCACTGTGATCTTGTATTATGATACAGTGATACTCCTTGGTTCCGTGAACTTGTATTACGATACAGTGACACTCCTTGGTCCCGTGACCTTGTCTTACGATACAGTGAGACTGATTGGCACCGTGATCTTGTATTACGATACAGTGATACTCCTTGGTTCTGTAACCTTGTATTATGATACAGTGACACTGCTTGGCACCGTGACCTTGTATTACGATACAGTGACACTGCTTGGCGCCGTGACCTTGTATTACGATACAGTGACACTCCTTGGTCCCGTGACCTTGTCTTACGATACAGTGACACAGCTTGGCACCGTGATCTCGTATTACGAAACCGTGATACTCCTTGGTTCCGTGATCTTGTGTTACGATACAGTGATACTGTTGGCACCGTGATCTTGTATTACGATACGGTGATACTGCTTGGCTTCATGACCTTGTATTACGATACAATGACAATGCTTGGTACCGTGAACTTGTATTACGATACAACGACACTGCTTGGCTCCGTGACCTTGTATTACGATACAGTGATACTCTCGGTTCCGTGACCTTGTATTACTATACAATGACACAGCTTGGCATCGTGATCTTGTATTACGATACAATGACAATGCTTGGCACCGTGATCTTGTATTACGATACAACGACACTGCTTGGCTCTGTGACCTTGTATTACGATACAGTAATAATCCTCGGTTCCGTGACCTTGTATTAAGATACAATGACACAGCTTGGCACCGTGATCTTGTATTACGATACAATGACAAGCTTGGCACCGTGAACTTGTATTACGATACAACGACACTGCTTGGCTCCGTGACCTTGTATTACGATACAGTGATACTCCTCGGTTCCGTGACCTTGTATTACGATACAATGACACTGCTTGACACCGTGACCTTGTATTACGATACAATGGCACTGATTGTTTCCGTGACACTGCTTGGCACCGTGACATTGTATTACGATACAGTGACAAGGCTTGGCATCGTGACCTTGTTTTGCCAGACAATGACACTGCTTGGCACCGTGAGCTTGCATACTGGTACAATTACAATGCTTGGCACCGTGACCCTGTATTACGAGACAATGGCATTGCTTGGCACCGTGACATTGTATTACGATACAGTGACAAGGCTTGGTATCGTGACCTTGTCTTACCAGACAATGACACTGCTTGGCACCGTGAGCTTGCATACTGGTACAATTACAATGCTTGGCACCGTGACCCTGTATTACGAGACAATGGCATTGCTTGGCACAGTGACCTTGTATTACGATACAGAGACATAGTTTCGCACCGTGACATTGTATTATGATACAATTACACTTCTTCGCACCGTGATCTTGTATTACGATACAGTGACACTGCTTGACACCGTGACCTTGTATTACGATACAGTGACACTGCCTGACACCGTGACCTTGTATTACGATACAATGACACAGCTTGGTTCCCTGACCTTGTATTACGATACAATGACACTGCTTGGCTCGTCCGTCGGGTGAGGACAAAAACCGCGCGGTCTCGTGTATCCTCCGAACATTTTTAAGAAACATGCATCTGTTCGATAATAAGAGTAGGGCACTGCTCCCGGTTTACTATGTTTCCATCCCCTCTCAATGGGGCGGCTCGAAATAACCTTACCGATGTGGAATTGATTTGAATTAATTGTCACGGCTTAATTCGAACCGTGGACTGCTTGCCAACCAGACATTGTATTACGAAACAATGACTATGCTTGCCACCCTGACATTATATTGCCAGACAACGCAATTTTTGGTACCGTTGACTTCTATTGCCAGACAACAACATTGACTGCGACCGTGGCATTCTTATTCTAGTAGACACCGCCTGGCACTCTGGCCTTTCATTGCCCTCTGTGTCCGATGAGAGACTAAAGACAAACGAGGTCGCCTAAGGTAAGAAAACAAGCAAATAAACCAATTTTCAAGAGAATGTTAGAAATAATTGGGTAATGGATAAATAAGTAAGTAGCAAAATACATATGTAAACATGATTATGTTCAGCCGCACTATAATGCTACTATGCTTGTTATATGGGAAATGCGGATGATTTCCTTCACCGCTCCTGCCTTTCTAACCGCTCATATCTCACCACCCACTTATCACATTCGCATGGATATTAATAGCTTATAACACTGGAAGGTTCGAAAAGAACATAGCAATGATGACCATTTCGGAGGATTTGAGACGGTCCTTACTTAAATTTAGGAACAATGAATATTCGTTTCTTGAAGTTCCTTGAAGCACTTTTTGAAGAATAGCGTTCACACGCATATGTTTATGTAAGTTAAAGCAGACCATTTAGTTGATGGTGGAACTGACTGTATTATCAAAACGAATTATTAACTCATATGCAACGGCTCCATCCAAGCTATTATACAAGCGAAAAACGCATGCATAGTCTGGCAATGGATTTACGAGACAATGAAACTGGTTGGCACTGTGACCGTCCATTACCAGACAACTTCACTGCTTGGCACCGTGACCGTCCATTACCAGACAACTTCACTGCTTGGCACCGTGACCGTCCATTACCAGACAACTTCACTGCTTGGCACCGTGACCGTCCATTACCAGACAACTTCACTGCTTGGCACCGTGACCGTCCATTACCAGACAACGACACTGCTGCGCACCATGCCCGTGGATTACAATACAACGACACTGCTTGGCACCATGGCCGTCCATTACCAGACAACGACACTCCTGCGCACCATGCCCGTGGATTACAAGACAACGCCACTGCTTGGCACCGTGAACGTCCATTACCAGACACATTACCAGACAACGACACTCCTGCGCACCATGCCCGTGGATTACAAGACAACGCCACTGCTTGGCACCGTGAACGTCCATTACCAGACACTTTACCAGACAACGACACTGTTGCGCACCATGCCCGTGGATTACAAGACAACGCCACTGCTTGGCACCGTGAACGTCCATTACCAGGCACATTACCAGACAACGACACTCCTGCGCACCATGCCCGTGGATTACAAGACAATGCCACTGCTTGGCACCGTGAACGTCCATTACCAGACGCATTTCCAGACAACGACACTGATGCGCACCGTGACCGTGTATTACGAGACAACGACACTGCTTGGCACCGTGAACGTCCATTACCAGAAAATTTCACTGCTAGACACTGTGACCGTCCATTACCAGACAACGACACTGCTGCGCACCGTGACCCTGTATTACGAGACAACGACACTGTTTGGCACTGTGGACGTCCATTTCCAGACAACGACACTGCTGCGGACCGTGGCCGTCCATTACCCGACAACGCAACTGTTTGGCACCGTGACCGTCCATTACCAGACAATGACACTGCTTGGCACCGTGACCGTCCATTACCAGACAATGACACTGCTTGGCATCGTGACCGTCCATTACCAGACAACGACACTGCTAGACACAGTGGCTGTTCATTACCAGACAATGACACTGCTTGGCACCGTGACCTTCCATTACCAAACATAAACACTTTTGGCACCGTGGCCGTCCATTATCAGACAACGACACTGCTTAGCACCGTCGCAGTCCATTACCAGACAACGGCACTGCTTGGCACCGTGGCCGCCCATTATCAAACAACGACATTGCTAGACACCGTGGCCGTCCATTACCAGACAACGACACTGCTTGGCATCGTGACCGTCCATTACCAGAGAACGACACTGCTAGACACCGCGGCCGTTCATTACCAGACAGTGACACTGCTAGGCACCTTGGCCGTCCATTACCGGACAACGTCACTGCTTGGCACTTCGGTCGTTCATTACCGGACAATGATATTGCTTGGCACCGTGGCCGTCTATTACCAGACAACGACACTGCTTGGCCCCGAGAACGTCCATTACCAGACAACGACACTGCTGCGCACCATGACCGTGGATTACAAGACAACGCCACTGCTTGGCACCGAAGCCGTCCATTATCAGACGACACAGCTTGGCACCGCGACCGTTCATTACCAGACGAGGGTGCTTGGCACCGAGATCGTCCATTAGCAGACAACACTGCTTGGCACCGCGGCCGTTCATTACCAGACGACAGTGCTTGGCAACGAGACCGTCCATTACCAGACGACATTGCTTGGCACCGAGACCGTTCATTACCAGACGACAGTGCTTGGCACCGTGACCGTCCATTACCAGACGACACTGCTTGGCACCGTCGCACTCTGGGTTTAATTGTTCCAAATCAAACGGATGTGCTGGTCTGGTACAGTTGAAAGTAGTTCTCAAGAAACCAATTTCAAAACGAATATTAGAACTAATTGGATGATAGATATACGTTCCATAAAGGCAGCGGCATTGGTTACATACAGTTTAATGGATGGATGGGGAATACATCGAAATATCGGCCCTTCTAACCACCATACTCGCTTGCCAGAGTATAACACCTTCGTAAAACGCATCCGTGGCCCGGATGATAAAGCTCAGGAAAATGTGGGTGGTCTGCTTCCACCACGAACAAATAGACCGTCATATATACTGGACAAAGTTCCTAATTGTTCACTTTTGCATCTTAGTATTTGTCTTACTTTAAATATATTTTAGAATAGTTGTAGGGGGACCGTTGTAAATCTGAGTTAGTGCAAAACCATTTTGGATGGGGAACCCGACCACATAAACTGACATCCACAGGCTGCATCCAGCTCATTGTAAAAGTAAAAAGCTCATGCACAGTCTGGCTCGACATGAATATACACTCGTCATAATGCACTTCTCTTCCTGAAAGTGTTCCAGATACGTGACAAGACGGATGTACTTACAGTGGGAATGGAAATGGTTATGACCACAATATTGCGCTGTTCTCATAGCAATGCAGATGAAACTCCACCTGTACTTTGGGAAAGTGTTCCTCAACATAAAACACTAGTGCTACCGGAAATTACACGTTGGAATGTCAAATACTTGTAGATAAATAAATCAATAAATTCAAAAAAATGTAAAAAATAAATAAATGATGTCCTAACAGTAGTTTAAAATCCTGTTTTGGTATCATAAACTATATCTTTATTTATATCATATTCCAAACAATAGAGCACAATATGAAGGCTTACTGGAGTCATTTGAGGGTGTTTAAGTTTCTGCTGTCCCAACAAAAAAAGCATTTTGGTTGTAAACTATTTTGTTCTCAACCGATTGTCAAAACTAAGGTATTTTTATTTGCCACTACAGTAAACGTTTCAGTTTCAATTATATATAATGTATATATACATATTTGCAAAATTGCTTATGTAAATGCTGAAGAAAACTTTTTCTGAAACAAGTGCCTCAAACAATACTAATAATAGGACTTACGGGAATTTGTGAATATATGTATTGTTTTATTTTATTTTATTGATGCTATTTATATGTAACTGATTCGAAATTTGTATTGCTGTACATCTGTATATATCGCTGTATGTGTGTAACCTACAGTATGCAGTTATCACATGTGTGTTTGGGGAACAGTCAAAACTGTTTTCCCTTGGTGTCGGGGGATGCCATCCCCTCCACCTCGGGAAAACAGTTTTGACTGTTCCCCAAACACACATGTGATAACTGTTTTATTACCTGATTAATGTTACTGTACGAAACAGTGAAAATGAAAATTTGTTTTATAATGGGAACCTATGTTGAAAAAAGCAACATGAAGTCACGCAAACGAAATTCCAGCACGTGAGGGAAACAGTCGAAACTAAAGCCCGGTAACAGTTCGTTTTCACCGGGAACAGTCTTTTCCTTAGTGAATTAGTATACAGTTATCACATGTGTGTTTGGGGAACAGTCAAATCTGTTTTCCCGAGGTGGAGGGGATGTCAGTGTGAACTGTTTCCCGAGGCCGGCCTCGGGAAACAGTTCACACTGACATCCCCCGACACCAAGGTAAAACAGTTTTGACTGTACCCCAAACACACATGTAATAACTGTTTTATTACCTGATTAATGTTACTGTACGAAACAGTGAAAATGAAAATTTGTTTTATAATAGGAACATGTGGTGAAAAAAGCAACATGACGTCACGCAAACGAAATTCCAGCACGTGAGGGAAACAGTCGAAACTAAAGCCCGGTAACAGTTCGTTTTCACCGGGAACAGTCTTTTCCTTAGTGAATTAGCAAGAAATGACGATATAGCATTTATATAGGAGATCAGGTAATAACAAGAAATGACGATATAGCATTTATATAGGAGATCAGGTAATAAAGGGTTCTGATAACTGGGTTACCCTCTTTGAAGTAGTCTTTAGTTTCATAATGTTCATAAGTACTATGTTATTTTACTATTGCTGATGGTGTCTAAAAAGCTTCTTCTTACTGAAACACGTTAGTATCTAAGTAAGTTTCATGATGCCTGTTTTGTATTAATATGAGGTTTAATAATCCGATAAAAGCAAAATTGATTGCTTTCGCACACTCCATTCATTCTTGCATTACCTACCTTTTGGCAAAACTGATCATTTTCTGGAATATGATCAAAACGCAGCACTGCAGCAATGATAAGTATGTTGTAATTGTCGTCTACATGTTCATTTCCGCTATCCTACAGTTTAGGTATGAAACCACTAATTATATTCCCCAATGACACCAATGTTAAAATATCATATGGTAATGATTTTCTGCAACTTCAACTCAAGTACGATAATGCAGCAGTGTAATTTTCATATAGAAAACTAATTTTTCGCTTGAAAGGTGTGGGGTCACAAAGATATGTATGTTCTTGCTTGTTTACTAAACAGGTCAAGGGTACAGCTGTTTTCATTGATTGTTGCTCACAAAGTGTAAGCATAGAGTCGAAATTTCGAAAATGTTCATCAGTGATCCAGTAAAACCTATTAATACGCTTCTTATACATGCAACCACAAACTCTAATAGAAATGGCCAGTTTTCCCCTACTTATAATGCCCAATTCCATCAAAAAAGGAGGGATTACTTTTTATTATAGGAACTACATTCTACACCTCGGAGGTTTACATTTAATTGGTGGTGGTAAACCTTTAGAGCTCACCGTACAGTTAGCTCCCTTGAACGCTACGGTAGGTAATTATTGCGCCATAACAAGTAGTACGTGTGTGTTCTTCGGTTGTTAAATATTTTTAATAATAGCCCGCAGATACATTTATTGTTGCAGGTGTGATGAACGAAGTCTGAAATTGAACGTGCAGCAATTAGACGATAATGTCAGGAAAATATGACAATTTTCATAGATGTTGAAAAAGAGCAGGAATGTCAAAAACCTTCTTTATTCGTAAATACTTTAGCCAATATAGTCAATGGAACCTTCATAGAGTCCATATAGTAAAGACACACCGGAGTCGCAGCATAAGACAACATAATACACCCGTCTGAATTAATGTATAGACACAGTTGTAAGTATTGTGTCTATAGCTAGGTACAGCTACTTCAAATGTATATGTAGTTAGCAAATTCCCATTTCATCAAAATCAAACATGTTTGCTACAAGTCGTCGTTTAGTTGTTAGAGTAGGAAATGCTGAAGTAAATACTCTATAAACAAAGATACTCATCTGGAAATGTAGTATTTCATATGGAAAATAAATCAAAATATGCTAATTATTTATAAACTGGATATGTTGATACTAATTAAAAGACCTGTTGTTAATATCTCTGGCTATAATTTAAAACATTCTTGATGACGACGCTTTTATATAGTCTAGCCATAACTCGTACCATAGCTTGTATACTTCCAGTTTGCATGTTCGGGTGTTGCATTTCAGCCTGATAGTCATGTTTGGTAAATTCATATTATTACATTAAAGTCCCCATCCCGCCAAGATTGCAACAGATATATACCGTTTCTAAACCTACTGGTGACGAATTATCTCGTATAACTTACATATTTTGAAAATCCGAACTCTTCTATAGAGACAATTTAAATAGCTTCAACCAGCCAAGCCAAAATCCAATCTTCGAGTTACCAATTAATAATTCATTTTACGCATATTCAATCTCGGTTATTTTAATTATCCGTAAATAAATCTATACGTTTAAGTGGACATATGTATTATTTTATGACATGAACACCTGGATAGGGTTTGGATAAACAATTTTGTAGAGTAATTTTTCTGTTACTTGGCGGGTTAGTACCTCTAAGGCCTACTTCTGTAAAAATATCAATGTTTTAGGCAAACTATATTTATTCTACAATTTCAACAATGTGTTTTAATGCATGTGAAGTAAATTACATGCTGTCCAATATTTATAAGTTACGAAGTATAGCAGTCAAGGAAAACCTGCTATGACATGGCACTGGTCAATGGACATTGTGTCTGGCGTGGCGCAGTCGGTAGCGCGGCGGATGTGTAACCTGGGAGGCCCCGGGTTCAATCCTCCGTGGTGCCACTGAGTTTCGTCGGTGTGTTCTTGGGCAAGACACTTTCCCTTAGCTTCGTCCGTCGGATGGGGATGTAAACCGGGCGGTCCCGTGTATCGGTCTACCCTCCGAGCACGTTAAAGAGCCATAGGAATATATCCGAGAGTAGGGCACGGTTCCCGGATTCCTATGTATCCTCCCCCTCTCTCTGGGGTGGCTCTAAATTACCTATACTGAGATAATGAGCCTATAAACCCAAGCGTTCGATAGACCCTACCACCATTATCATCTGATTATGTATAGTTACACTGTAGCCAGTTAGTTTTTTGTCTGCTTCAAGATTAGGGTTTCAGCATTCCTTTTACATGTACAGCTATTCATAGATGCACCAACATTCAAAATTTGAAAGTTAGGAATTAAACTTTTGTTCTAGAAAGTATAAAAAATAAATACATTATATAATTATTTTGATATATCTGGATAGCTCCCGGACGCCCCTAGACCTTGTGCCTACACACTGATTTAGACACAGCTACGCCCCTGTCAACAACATTGTGACCAAAGGACGACTCCATCCTAGTATCGCAAGGTAGAACGCCTGCATCGTAGTATCCGAAGATAAAGATAAAAAAACAGGAAGGTTAAGTCGGCATGTATTTCGCTTTTAATGCTCTCTCTGACAGAGAATGTGCTAGAATATATATATACATCTTATTTTTCTAATTAGATTACCCTCATACTTACTGCAGACAAAAACTCGTCGTTTGTTCTCTGTCTAGAATTCCAGAAAGCATTATCACTAACGAAGCTATGCTGAAAGACATGTAAATAACCTGGATGTGCGGCCGATATGATGAAGTCGCAGTTACAACTGCCAAGAAATGATTCGTCTCAGGTAGATTCTAAAGCTGGCTTGCAGCGAAGTGGTTTTTAATGAATTAAGAACAGAGAGTTTGCTGTAAATTCGTCGGATTTGAAACCATTTAAATACAGTCAGAATGGTTAGTATCGTATTGGCTATATATTTATCCCGGACTCAGAAAGCTGCTATGGGGGTTGGACTGTGTATCAACGTCATTTAACTGTTCATAAAATAACTGTATTTTAGGTATGAAACCACTAATTATTTTCCACATAGACACCAATGTTAAAGTGTCACATATTAATGATTACTCAAGTATGGATAATGCAGCAGTGTAATGTTCATATAGAAAACTAATTTTCCACTTGAAAAATCACCAGAAAAGGTGAGCTCACAAGACATGTAAGAAAGTTCTTGTTTGTTTGCTAAACAGGTCAACATATTTTTTTTAACTTTTACACTATCTGTATTGTCATACTAAATGGCATTGCTTATCAATACACCATATTAAATACATGTAGATCAAATGTTTAGAACAGTCAATGGAAATTAATAAAATATGCATTTTAGGTACATACCTGATTATAGTAGCGAATACGAGCTCGAAAATGCCAAAAATACCGCAAAAAAATTAATATATATACTAGCTAAACGCTACCAAATCGAGCTTGAATGATACGGAATACTATTTTACCTTTTACACTTTCATTGAGGAGTTTGTGTTGTCATTTTCATAACAAGCTTGAAAACACCTCAAGCTTGAAAACACCTACTTCATGTAAATCGAATGATTATTTGCCGAGATATGGTCTTGTGAATACCAAGGACAATAGTCTGAAATCGACAAAAGTCAGAAATATATTTTTAACTTTACACTATCTGTATTGTCATACTAAATGGCATTTCTTATCAATACTCCATATTAAATACATGTAGATGAAATGTTTAGAACAGTCAATGGAAATTAATAAAATATGCATTTTAGGTACATACCTGATTATAGTAGCGAATACGAGCTCAAAAATGCCAAAAATACCGCAAAAAAAATAAATATATACTAGCTAAACGCTATCAAATCGAGTTTGAATGATACGGAATACTATTTTACCTTTTACACTTTCATTGAAGAGTTTGTGTTGTCATTTTCATAACAAGCTTGAAAACACCTACTTCATGTAAATCGAATGATTATTTGCCGAGATATGGTCTTGTGAATACCAAGGACAATGATCCAATGAAATCGACAAAAGTCAGTGTTATTTTTTTTTAACTTTTACACTATCTGTATTTTCATACTATATGGCATTTCTTATCAATACACCATATGAAATAGATCAAATGTTTATAACAGTCAATGGACATTAATAAAATATGCATTTTAGGTTCATACCTGATTATAGTAGCGAATACGAGCTCAATAATGCCAAAAATACCGCAAAAATCAAAACTGATACTAGCTGAACGCTACCAAATCGAGTTTAAATGATACGGAATATTATTTTACCTTTTACACTTTCATTGTTCACGGTATCCTTTTTTAGGTGGGTAGGGGAAAGATTAAGTGGTTTCATGCCTACCAAACCTGCTGCCATGCAGATTTAATTCATGAAAACATAACATGCAACCCTACAGGTTGATACAAAAAAAAAGACATAGTTCAATTGCAAACACTTCACATACACGTCATTTTAAACACGAAAAAGAAAAAGAAACTCAAAATTACGGCTTTTATAGACAAAATTGGGCTAAAAACGCTCAAAACCTATGTAAAAAAAAATGGAAAACTTATTTCTGAGCTTATTTTACCAATTCTACTTGAATTACGTATCAATTTCAGGGATACAGTCTATAGGACTCACACCACTATTATCTCCCTTGAATACTCATGACCTAGAAGAAGGAGGTAGATTATAAAAAAAACAAGTCCGCTTTTCTACATTTTTCAGGATACATTGATTTATCTTTACCAGGTTCTAAATCTACAGCATTTTAGGAAGTGATCACAGAAAAATGCATGTTGATATAAGATTTCTAGCTAGTTCTGCCTCATTTTGCACATCATGGGTCTAATCACCACGGGGTTGTATTTTTTTCTAAATTTTGATAGGTTATTAAACATGAAATTATAAAAAGTTCAATCTGGTATTTCAAAAATGGGACCCTATGGGAAATTAATTGTGGTGTGAGACGTATAAATATATCTCAGCATACGAATACATCTGGTTTCAAATCGTTATTGTCACTTATTATTGATTGATGTTAACGACAATCTTGATTTTTTAAAAGCTCGCGGCGCCCCGTTATTTTTCTACATAACTTGCATTTCAATAATTAATATTAATTATAAGAATAATATAAAGCAAATGTGTTTGAATATTTCTAACTGTTTGTGTGTATAACTATATATGTATCTTTTGTTGGTACTGTCGGATTTTAAAATAAGCAACACCTCTTCAATCATTAAACGGAGTTGATGAAACTTTATTTGTTTGTATGGTATTTTACGTAATTATCAACACATGTAAGGTTATATATGACGGTCGATTTTTTTTTGTGGTGGAGGCAGACCACCTATTTTTCTGTATAGATGATGAACCTTTAACTGAAGCATCTTCTAAAGAGTTTGAATAGATCTTCTCCACTGCTACACATTCTCATGAACTACTGATCAGATTTCAATAATAAAATACATGTAACATTAAACCCTTTCTTTTAATGTAAATGTACATTGCTAAAAACTGAGATTACCTTCACAGACGCGAATCGTTCAATCCAATTGCTATTATATTATTATTAAGTTTTTGTTTTGTTTATAACTATGATAATTTACCAATTCTTCATATTCTAACCATGATATTTTCCCAATCCTCACATTCTAATCATGAAACAATATTCTATTTAGTAATCTATTACACAGGGAGTGTGTGTGGGGTGGGGGATGGGGGTGGGGTGGGATAGGGCGTTAGAAAATGTGGTTAGTGGTTTTTATGAAACCCGGAAAAAATGTTTTATAAAATGTGCCTGTTCATAGCGACCTTAAAGATCCTTGATTTTCATTTCTCTTGGTATCACACATTTCAAGTATCTTTCTTATAAATACGTTGCACACAAATACATAGACAGCTTTGTAGTGACGCATACAGCTCCCCTTGGGAACAGCTCCCCTTGAACACAGCGCCCCGTGGATACAGCTCTCCTTGGGAACAGCTCCCCTTGAATACAGCGCCCCGTGGATACAGCTCTCCTTGGAGCTCTATGCGTAAGAAACATATGCACCGGATAGCTCTAGGCGCATCAGAAGTATACGCATAGAGCTTCAACATGACTGAGACGCTCTTGCGTTGGTTGAGAACTGGATCTTCGCAACTCATAACTACACGTTCAATGGTTATAGATTTTAGAAAATATCGATCAGCCACAGACAGTTCGTGTTACGCACTTTAATTAAACTGACATTGTATATATTAGGAGACGGTTCACATGTTACGCACTTTAATTAAACTGACCTTTAATTAAACTGACATTGTATATATTAGGAGACGGTTCACATGTTACGCACTTTAATTAAACTGACATTGTATATATTAGGAGACGGTTCACATGTTACGCACTTTAATTAAACTGACATTGTATATATTAGGAGACGGTTCACATGTTACGCACTTTAATTAAACTGACATTGTATATATTAGGAGACGGTTCACATGTTACGCACTTTAATTAAACTGACATTGTATATATTAGGAGACGGTTCACATGTAACGCACTTTAATTAAACTGACATTGTATATATTAGGAGACGGTTCACATGTAACGCACTTTAATTAAACTGACATTGTATATATTAGGAGACGGTTCACATGTTACGCACTTTAATTAAACTGACATTGTATATATTAGGAGACGGTTCACATGTTACGCACTTTAATTAAACTGACATTGTATATATTAGGAGACGGTTCACATGTTACGCACTTTAATTAAACTGACATTGTATATATTAGGAGACGGTTCACATGTTACGCACTTTAATTAAACTGACATTGTATATATTAGGAGACGGTTCACATGTAACGCACTTTAATTAAACTGACATTGTATATATTAGGAGACGGTTCACATGTTACGCACTTTAATTAAACTGACATTGTATATATTAGGAGACGGTTCACATGTTACGCACTTTAATTAAACTGACATTGTATATATTAGGAGACGGTTCACATGTTACGCACTTTAATTAAACTGACATTGTATATATTAGGAGACGGTTCACATGTTACGCACTTTAATTAAACTGACATTGTATATATTAGGAGACGGTTCACATGTAACGCACTTTAATTAAACTGACATTGTATATATTAGGAGACGGTTCACATGTAACGCACTTTCATTAAACTGACATTGTATATATTAGGAGACGGTTCACATGTTACGCACTTTCATTAAACTGACATTGTATATATTAGGAGACGGTTCACATGTTACGCACTTTAATTAAACTGACATTGTATATATTAGGAGACGGTTCACATGTAACGCACTTTAATTAAACTGACATTGTATATATTAGGAGACGGTTCACATGTAACGCACTTTAATTAAACTGACATTGTATATATTAGGAGACGGTTCACATGTTACGCACTTTAATTAAACTGACATTGTATATATTAGGAGACGGTTCACATGTAACGCACTTTAATTAAACTGACATTGTATATATTAGGAGACGGTTCACATGTTACGCACTTTAATTAAACTGACATTGTATATATTAGGCCCAAATGAATCCGTATCTTTCCCATCACTATCTCATCTGCTTCTTAAGGGCGCAGAGGTAGGGGGGTCGCCACTGAATTCGCTCTCAGTATCCGTTCTTTATGATATCTTATCAAACAATGCTATGCTATTTTGAATCAACCACAGGTTTAACTGAGACACACAAGAACGACCTGGACTGTAATTTCAAAGTCTAACCTTTCATTCTTTTCATTTTAAAACAATTACAAGTTATATAACAACGTTTGCACGAATGACGGTCGTTTCGTGTTTTTGCCGTGCAAAACGGAGTACCCTGAGGAAATCCACGTTTTCGAACTGCAAGAGACCACCATACCATCTCACATGCGTAAGAAGCAATTGCGCTAGCCACTTTGGTATTTGGAAATGGATCTCACAGATATCTAATTGCTGAATACGTTTTAATGAAGACTTAAAAACTTAGTTTTGTTTTGTAAACGTAGATGTCGACAGACGGATTGCTAACGAACGACGAGGGGCAATCTGCTTAGAGTAGAACGCCATTTTCTCCTTTGACTCAGGTGATCAAATATGAAGTTACTATGGAGCTCTAAGCGACACGTTAAGTATGCATATAGCTCCAAAATATTCGGACCCTTAAGGGATGATTAACGGAACATCAGAAATATTGTTTATACACTTTAATACCACAACAATAAATTCAGCTGTTTGCGCATAGAGCTCATCGGGATACATCTCAGAGGAGCTAGCTCTATGCGTCGTAACGAGGCTTCTGGAGTTTGGTAGACAACCTATGTCGTCTACTCGGTATTGCTGACATATACCCCAACCCGTCCCTCCACTCACCTCACCAAAAAACAACTGCACCTTTGTGAAAGATGCGATTCTAGTATAATAAAGAGTTACAAGTATAGTTTTAAATGCAATGACGCACTGGAATCTCAATGCTGATTTATATATCAATCCAACAAAGTAGTAGAACGCTATGTCCATGGTCAAGGAGAGTGCCAATCTACGAACATGTATCGCACGCCCCCTTTAACACTTACTATTTGGCAGTTGTCTGTGAAGAGAAGACAATTAATGCCAAGGTTGATTCTGGCACTTTCGTAACTGCGAAAACGATTGAAAGTTAGCTTACTCTTATTCCTTCGACACTTTACATGAGTTATCGGTCATAAAGTTCAGGTACAGTTTATACTAACTATTTCGTAGTTAACATAATTCGAGCAATATGTAAGATTTTCGATCACTTTTCTGTGTGTGATAAATGTCTCTAATGGTATCATAAACGCTGTCCCAAGATTACAAACTAATTTATTACGGAAATTTATCATACGAAATCAAGACGTTAGGAATACAGAATTCATGTATTATCACGGTGTGCAACACCCACTCTAATTTGAAGAGGATATTTGGAATGTCAATGTAGAGGCCGATTTAATTTAAATTTATAAATTATATTACATACACCTATATATAGGTGACACGTCAAAAAAGCACAAAACGGTATGTTTAAAATATTGGGGCAAAAGTATTTGACAAGCAAAAAACAACACACAAAAAACAACAACGTTATTCAAGCTCATTTACACCAAAACATACACCGTTATATAGGAAAAAAACACATTTTCTGAACGCAACCATTTTTTACTGAAATTATTGGGTAGGGGTGTGGGGGCGGGGGGGCGGGGGGGGGGGGGGGCAAAGCATACTCTGGCCCCTCCCCACTCTGAACATTGGAGGGGCCGGCCCCCTGGCCCCCGGCTCCTAGCCTATGTTTACCGGAGTATAGGAACATTGTGCTGACTCAGGGTAAATTCGTGCACTGAGTTGCCACTACTCCATAAACGCAATTTAACATTTAACACTTAACCCGCTAGCCTTTGCGTCCATTGTAAACCCAGATCAGCCTGCGAGTAACCTGTCCGGCTGCTGATCTGTCATTTTCCCCAAAACATCACTTTAAATTTGTCATATAAAGTCTATTTTGTCACATATCATTTTTTTTGTCATACATTTTCTCCATTTCTTACTTACTAATAAGTTTTTCAGTTCAAGATTCGTTCTCTTGGGAGAGTAAAAGAGTGTATATTTATATATACTTCAACATGTAATGCATGATTTTATGTATACACACATACATATATATGTACCCATGTACACATACATATATACAAACATATTATTCATTTTTTTATTACACTCAAACCTGTCTCAAATAGTCACTCATGGGAAGGCTCAAACTTAGCCGGTAAAAGCCCGTGGCGACTAAATATATATAATTTCAATTAAATTTAAGATAATAATATATGTAACTTAAATATTAAATTTAAGATACTAACAGAGCTATTAAATATACGTCTGCTTAAGACAGGTGTCTATCCATTTTATATATGTAGCGGGTTAAGGGTTAATTTACGTTGCAATATCATCAAAGAACGATTTAAGCTGTTATGCAAACTATTAGACGAAATACAAGATGGCCTGCAGCAATGGAACACAGCATAATTACTCTGCATAACTCATATAAAAGGAGCGACCATCTTATGTATTGTCTTAATTCACGTTTAGAACAATGTGAAGACATTGTTTCAATTCAGATACTTTTTTCAGAAGTAAGAGAGTATGTTATAAACGACATTTTTACTAAAGTTAAAATGTCATAACTCTATTCTGCTAGAGCAACACATATTTAATATACTACTACTACTACTACTGCTGCTGCTGCTACTGCTGCTGCTACTACTACTGCTACTACTACTACTACTACTACTGCTAAAACTACTACTACTACTACTACTGCTGCTGCTACTACTACTACTACTACTACTACTACTACTACTACTACTACTACTACTACTACTACTACAGCTACTACTGCTAAAACTACTACTTCTACTACTACTACTACTACTACTACTACTACTACTACATAATAATAATAATTATAATAATAATAATAATATTAATAGTATTATTAGCATTATTATTATTATTATTATTATTATTATTATTAGCATTATTATTAGCTGTGTCTGGTTTTTATAAATGATCATGCCAAACGTAATTCAAATTGGACGAATCTGACTTCACCCTTCTCTCACCGAGATGAAGTACTTACACATCGGATAAATCTGATTTATGCATCTCATCTCCCTGTGAGGTTGCTCTCCCAATATAACCTAGTATGACGTAAACCTCCATTTTACTCAATTTCCTCTTTTTTGCGGGTCTTTTCCCCCGTATGTTGTTATATCCCTTAATACGAACTTTTAGCATATACTTAAGATCATGACACTGATAAACATAAGAAGAGTTTCAAATTAGAAAGTTTACCTAGATAAATATACCTATATAAATAATGCGACCTGAGGTGCCTTGCGCTGATAATTCAACTCAAACAATCTATCAAAAGTTACAAACAGAATTATAATAAAGTAATATATCACCTTTTGATACATAGACATCTTCTAAATCCGTTTTATCTTTTGATACTGAACAATAATATTCCTAAAAGACTAGATGTTTCACAAACTCTCAAAATGCACGTGTTTCTAGCCGGTGTTGAAACAAGAAATGGTTGAAACCGAGGGACTAAATAACACTGCATGCACAAAGCAAGAAATGGTTGAAATTGAGGGATAAATTAAACTGTGAGTAACCTGTGTCTTGTATTTAAATAAATCTACAATCCTCAAGGGTGTGATTAGACGGGCGTGGTTATGCATCTCGTCAAAGTGTAGGCAATTACAAGGAAAATAGATTGATAGAGAGATCAATTGATGTGTTATGTCAAATAATATCGAACTTTCATTTTCGTATCGTTTAAGGTTGTTACCTAAGATAGGATGCGACATCTCCAACGATTATTTATTTTACAATTATAGGGTCTCGTTTTATTTGGAATGTTTTGGCATGTTTTGCAAACCATACGTAGCTATGAGTTATGCAACATTCAACATACAAACTTGATACCATGTTATAATAGTTGAACGAATGGTACATAGGTCATTGAAATCTAAACTCTAGAATGTAAGAGTTTAAACGACACTTGATTTAAATTGTATCAAACATGAAGTGAAACAATTAGACAGCGCATGAAACGTTTCTGCGAAGTTTCATAAAGTCATGATCAGTGCTTTTAGAAAAAAAAACCACACAGTCTTCCTATTCGAGTTTACGTTTTCAACAATGGCTGCTGGATGTTACTCTTAATATTGCAGATGAAAAGCATTACTTTTAAAAATGTTATAGCTCAAAGAAATAATTTAGTTTTGAGCCTAAGTTACATTTGTTCGTGAACATGGTGCCAGACTTCCAAAATGAATGCAAGCGACCGTCTTTGTTAGTGATTACATATATTTATACTGGGGAAAATCGCTTTGCTTTCCAAACTTCTTATCATATTGTTGAAACCGCGAAGTCTAGTTTGAGTTGATCTGAATTTAAATGTTAGTGAAGGCATGCAGCATCTTGATGTTAGCTAAAAAGTTGGGGTTTGAAGCACAGTTTATCCGCAATCAGAATATCTTACAACATAGTGGCTTTATGCTGTTGGTAGTGCTATCTTTCGTAACAAATAGACACAGAAATATTTTGATTTCACTGTTTATTGCTTTGCATAAAAAAGAGAGAATAAAACAACGATACAACATTCATAAAAACTGCACATATACACATAACAACTGTTCCTAGGGGCGGCTTTATGTATCTTTTTACAACATAAAACGTTTGAAGTCATGGCATTGAACATGCTTTAAACTTTTATATCTCAAAACGTTAAAAACATTCTATTTATGATTGTTTATATTTATCTCTCCATAGTAAAACGAATATAATATTGAAGTGAAATGGAGAGATCATACTGTTATTTATCAATTATTTTAAGGAGTAAGAATTATATCTAGGATCCTGGTATAAGCCATGGCGGCCATCTTTGATACAATTGTCCTTTGAACAAGTAGTGTTTTCTTTTCCCTATAAAATACTTTCTTACGGATGGCGGGAGGTTAACAGTACTGGATCTACCCAGGAAAATTGGATAGTCTGCCTCCACCACAAAAAAATCGACCGCCATATATAACCTTACAAGCGTAAAACACCATACAAACAAACAAACAAACTATAAAAATACTTGTGAACTACAATATTAGTTGGCGTTTATTTTGGATGACTGTTCTTGGATGGCCGAGTTCTGTGATTGTAACATTTATGTTCCACTATTTGTTGCTTTATCTACTATAACAGTTAGTTAAATGATGAGTATGCGGTTTACATCATCTGCGATGCGTGTGTCAAGTTTAAGAACAGTATGCGGGTTACATGATCTGCGATGTGTGTGTCAAGTTTAAGAACAGTATGCGGTACATCATCTGCGATGTGTGTGTCAAGTTTAAGAACAGTATCCGGTACATCATCTGTGATGTGTGTGTCAAGTTTAAGAACAGGAAGCGGTTTACATCACCTGCAATGTGTGTCAAGTTTAAGAACAGTATGCGGTACATCATCTGCGATGTGTGTGTCAAGTTTAAGAACAGTATGCGGTACATCATCTGCGGTGTGTGTGTGTCAAGTTTAAGAACAGTATGCGGTACATCATCTGCGATGTGTGTGTCAAGTTTAAGAACTGTCAAGTTTAAGAACAGTATGCGGTACATCATCTGCGATGTGTGTGTGTCAAGTTTAAGAACAGGAAGCGGTTTACAGCACCTGCAATGTGTGTGTCAAGTTTAAGAACAGTATGCGGTACATCATCTGCGATGTGTGTTTCAAGTTTCTGCGATGTGTGTGTCAAGTTTAAGAACAGTATGCGGCACATCATCTGCGATGTGTGTGTCATGTTAAAAAACAGTATGCGGTCTACATCATCTGCGATGTGTGTGTCAAGTCTAAGAACAGTATGCGGTACATCATCTGCGATGTGTGTGTCAAGTTTAAGAACAGTATGCGGTTTACATCATCTGCGATGTGTGTGTCAAGTTTAAGAATAGTATGCGGTTTACATCATCTGCGATGGGTGTGTAAAGTTTAAGAACAGTATGCGGTTTACATCATTTGCGATGTGTGTGTCAAGTTTAAGAACAGTATGCGGTACATCATCTGCGATGTGTGTGTCAAGTTTAAGAACAGTAAGCGGTTTACATCATCTGCGATGTATGTGTAAAGTTTAAGAACAGTATGCGGTACATCATCTGTGATGTGTGTGTCAAGTTTAAGAACAGGAAGCGGTTTACATCACCTGCGATGTGTGTGTCAAGTTTAAGAACAGTGTTTTGAGGGCCTCATGGTAGATTGACTAGTTTCAAATGAGTTCTCTCGTTAAATAAAGTCTTTATTATTATTATTATTATTATTATTATTATTATGCGGTTTACTTCATCTGCGATGTTTGTGTCAAGTTTAAGAACAATATGCGGTTTACATCAGCTACGATGTGTGTGTCAAGTTTAAGAACAGTATGTGGTTTACATCATCTGCGATGTGTGTGTCAAGTTTAAGAACAGTATGCAGTTTACATCATCTGCGATGTGTGTGTCAAGTTTAACTAGAAATGTGTCCATAGGACACGGATGCCCTCACTTAGGTCACTATGCTATATATAGCATTTTGATAATGAACATAACACTTATAGACTCTTAGGTGCGCATCTTTACTTGCTGGTCAATATTCCTGTAAAGTTTGACGACCGTGGATTAATGGAGCAGGGCGCGACACAAGTTTTTCAGCCCCTATTTTGACAAAGTCAAGGGCCATAACTCTGTGGTTCTTGGATCAAAATAAAAATGAAAACTCAGGTGGGCATTTTCACTTTCTGGTCAACATTCCTGTAAAGTTTAGCGATCGTGGGTTAAATAGGAATGGAGAAGGGCGCGACACAAGTTTTTCAGCTCCTATTTTAACTAAGTCAAGGGTCATATCTCTGTAGTTCTTTGTCCAAAATAAAAATGAAAAACCCAGGTGCGCATCTTCACTTGCTGGTCAATATTGCTGTACAGTTTTGCGACCCTGGGTTAAAAAGTAAAGAAGGAGGGCGCGATAAAAGTTTTTCAGCCCCTATTTTGACTAAGTCAAGGGCCACAACTCTGTGATTTTTTGTCCAAAATAAAAACGAAAGACCAGTTGCACATCTTCACTTGCTGATCAACATTCCTGTAAAGTTTGGCGACCTTGGGTTAAAAAGTAACGGAGAAGGACGCGACACAAGTTTTTCAGCCCCTATTTTGACTGTCAGGGCCATAACTCTGTGGTTCTTGCTCAAAAATAAAAATGAAAACTCAGGTGCACATATTCACTTGCTGGTCAACATTTCTGTAAAGTTGGGTGACCTTGGGTTAAATAGGAATGGAGAAGGGCGCGACACAAATTTTTCAGCCCCTATTTTAACTAAGTTAAGGGCCGTAACTCTGTAGTTTTTAGTCCAAAATAAAAATTAAAACCCAGGTGCGCATTTTCACTTGCTGGTCAACATTCCTGTAAAGTTTTGCGACCCTGTGTTAAATAGTAAAGAAGGAGGGCGACTAAGTCAAGGGTCATAACTCTGTGGTTCTTGGTCCAAAATAAAAACGAAAATCCAGGAATGGAGAAGGGCGCGTCACAAGTTGTTCAGCCCCTATTTTAACTAAGTCAAGGGCCATAACTCTGTGGTTCTTGGTCCAACATGAAAATGAAAGCCCATGTGCGCATCTTCACTTACTGGTCAATGTGTGTAAAGTTTAAGTTGTCGCTTTTAACAATATCAGTCATATCACGATGGTGTCGTAGCAGTGAGCTCAAAGCAGCGAACTCAATGCTTAACCTGTATAGTGCTGCCACACTGGAATACTACGTCGTGGACATACACGATACCCCACCCAGTTACATTATACTGACACCGGGCCGATCTAGAACTACCATTTATTTGATGAGCGTCAAGCAAGTGAGCTGTCAGTACCATGTTTGTGTTTTTGGAATTTACTGGCCGTGGATAGACCCCACGACCTCCCGCATGCGAGGCGGATGCTCTACCACTAGACCACGCCGCCGTTTTCGGAAAAATACCTTTATTTCAAATCGGTAGTATTGACTTTAACGGCTGAAATCGGATCACAGTGCACTTAGGACCAACTACATGATATGTCGGTTTCTTGTGAAATTATAAGGCTGTATGCCCCATAGACAATATAACGTGTCACGGTTCATACGGAGTAGACTAATATGGAATCGACAAGATCTCAAACTTAAGTCAAATACCATGCTCATGCTCAAAACCTTTTTTTACTTGGAATTACTTGAAACTTCACACAAATAGAGATAAGCAAAAATTACAACTTTCCTGAAAGTTTCCCTATGAAAAAAAAATAATTTAAAAAAAGTTACAGTTAAAGAAATTTTTGAGCTTTGAGTCTAAGCTTTCAATTGGATTTAAATTTGGTCGTGAACATGTGGCCAGACTTCCAAACCGTGAACATGTGGTCAGACTTCCAAACCGTGAACATGTGGCCAGACTTCCAAAACCGTGAACATGTGGCCAGACTTCCAAACTGTGAACATGGGGCCAGACTTCCAAACCGTGAACATGGGGCCAGACTTCCGAACCGTGAACAGGTGGCCAGACTTCAAAACCGTGAATATGTGGCCAGACTTCCGAACCCTGAACATGTGGCCAGACTTCCGAACCGTGAACATGTGGCCAGACTTCCAAACCGTGAACATGTGGCCAGACTTCCGAACCGTGAACATTTGGCCAGACTTCCGAACCGTGAACATGTGGCCAGACTTCCAAACCGTGAACATGGGGCCAGACTTCCAAACCGTGAACATGGGGCCAGACTTCCGAAACGTGAACATGTGGCCAGACTTCCAAACCGTGAACATGTGGCCAGACTTCCAAACCGTGAACATGGGGCCAGACTTCCGAACCGTGAACATTTGGCCAGACTTCCGAACCGTGAACATGTGGCTAGACTTCCAAACCGTGAACATGGGGCCAGACTTCCAAACCGTGAACATGGGGCCAGACTTCCGAAACGTGAACATGTGGCCAGACTTCCAAACCGTGAACATGTGGCCAGACTTCCAAACCGTGAACATGGGGCCAGACTTCCAAACCGTGAACATGGGGCCAGACTTCCAAACCGTGAACATGTGGCCAGACTTCCAAACCGTGAACATGGGGCCAGACTTCCAAACCGTGAACATGTGGCCAGACTTCCGAACCGTGAACATGGGGCCAGACATCCGAACCGTGAACATGTGGCCAGACTTCCAAACCGTGAACATGGGGCCAGACTTCCAAACCGTGAACATGGGGCCAGACTTCCGAAACGTGAACATGTGGCCAGACTTCCAAACCGTGAACATGTGGCCAGACTTCCGAACCGTGAACATGTGGCCAGACTTCCAAACCGTGAACATGTGGCCAGACTTCCAAACCGTGAACATGGGGCCAGACTTCCAAACCGTGAACATGTGGCCAGACTTCCAAACCGTGAACATGGGGCCAGACTTCCAAACCGTGAACATGTGGCCAGACTTTCAAACCGTGAACATGGGGCCAGACTTCCAAACTGTGAACATGTGGCCAGACTTCCAAACCGTGAACATGGGGCCAGACTTCCAAACTGTGAACATGTGGCCAGACTTCCAAACTGAATGAAAGCGATCGTCTAAGTTAATGATTACATATATTTATACTGGGGGAAATCGTTTTGCTTTCCAAACTACATAATATTACTGCATGCGAAGTCTCGTTTGAGTTGGTCCAAACCAGGATCCCTCAATACATATTTGAAGGACCCTGTCCAAACTTAAAGATGAATGGCACCGTTTTTGTAGTATTATCAATTAACAAATTTAAGTCTTAAACATCATACAAACATTTCTTGGTAGTCCCGGAGAGAAACGTATATTTTAAACCGCTACTAAGTTGTAGGTAAAAACAAGTCCTATTATTTTCATAACGTAGATACTACTTTTACCACTGCGTGACTGCACGGGAATATGAGGTAAACCTTAATTGAACAGCTGAACAACTATTTCCAGATGATTGATAAATACATTTACCTGTGGATTATTTTACCTGTTCAACGTTTTCTACGTCATCAAATAAAATAATGTTCATGAAATAAAACATGGCCGGAGAACTTTAAATGTAAAGGCATGCAGCTTGGTGTTATTGTTTGGGGCGCTTGTTTCAGCCAAAGGGTTTTTGGTATTTTAAGATAAAATTAATCTACTACCTAAATAAGTTATATGTGAGTGAAACAGATATTTTTAGTGGTAAATAAAAATACCTTACTTTTCAAAATCGGTTGAGAAATAAAAATTTCATTCGCGATAGTTGTTTTTGATGGGGCATTTTCAATGCGAAATTCTGCAGCATGAAACATTTGAAAAAAAATTTTCTCTAAATTTGTTATCCAAAAATGGTTTTAAATTGTTGCATATTAGTAAATTAAGACACCCTGGAAGTTTTATAGCAAAATATGAAGGCTAACTGAAGTTATTTGAAATTTCTCAATTGTCTGTGGTTCCACCAACAAGCCTTGAAGGAATTTACATAGGAAAAGCCCCATCAAAAAATCATTTTGGGTTTAAAATATTTATTTCTCAACCGATTTTCAAAATTAAATTAGTTTTATTTACCACTAAAAATGTCAGATCTAATGATATATAACTGATTGCGTATTATTTAAATTGCTCAAGTTACTGCAGAAAAACCTTTGGCTGAAACAAGCGCCCCAAACAATGTTTAACTTTTGGGTTTGAAGCATGGTTCATCCACAATCTCTTAAACATAGTGGTGTTACGCTGTTTCTAGTGTTATCGTTTTGTAAGAAATAGGCAAAGAAGTATTTTTATTTCACTGTTTATTGCTTTGTATAAAAAAGTGGATAAAACAACGATACAACATTCATAAAAACTGCACATAACAACCAACAAGTCCTAACAACTGTGGCTAGGGGCGGGTTTGTGTATCTTTTTACAACATAAAACGCTTGACGTCATGGAGTTAATAAATACTTTATTTTAAGAGCGTAGCCCAGTTAGTATATACCTCAAAGGTTAACAACATACTATTTAAGACCTTTAGATGCGTTGCTCTGAGGTTCGAAAACATGCCTATATAAAACATCGATTTCGTGTAGGTCTATCTCAAAGAACTAACAAAAATAGCTAATATTAAAACAAATTTAACATGTAAACATCCATCTGAATTGGACTGGGTTTTAAGGCGCTGCAACACATGCAAGTTTATATTGCGAATAACATGCCAGGCTCATCCTGCAATTAAATCGAGATAAAATATGGAGAATGGGCCTAGAACCTTATCATCTACAGAGTTGCTGCAAATTCTATTGAAGACACTCCGTTTACGCTGGAGCCACGTTTATTGAATAGAACTGGGTTTTAAGGCGCACCAACACATGAAAGGTTATATGGCGCCTAACAGACATGAACATGCCAGGCTCATCCTCCATGTACATCGAGATAAAATATGGAAAATGGGCCTAGAACCTTTAGTGATTTGAGCAAAGTGAACATGATTTTAGTGGTGGTGGGGGTTGCTCTACCCCTCTGCCTACCCATCTAACAGGGTCTGCAGTGGCCCTATTCTTTGCCCGGGAACCACACAGAGCAACATCAATCTGACGTCACTGTGGATATTCATTGTTGGCTATCCCTTAGAATGACCAAAACAAATACTGAAAATAAATGAGCCTAAATAATTCATTCCAATGCCTTGACGATTATTGTTTTCAATGCTCAGTTGTTTTACCATAATAATAATGATTATTTTTAGTCGACAACATATACTCCTGGGTCCGTATTCATAAAGCTTCGTAGCAATATCTTAATTCTATCGATATTTAAATACCTTTTTCTATCGATTTTAGGCGTTTTCTTGATACTGCTAATAAGGTTATGGATAAATAAAATCTACAGCTAAACATTTATCTTAAAATAAATGGTTTTAATGTTCCTGAGAGGTTAATAATGAGATTTAAAAAATATGTAAACTCTTAAATTCTGACTTAAGTAATATTTTCCACTTAAGTTGCTTTATGAATACGGGCCCTGGGGTATCTGTACATTGCGAGGACAGGTTAGTGCATAGTACAAAAAGTTTGATCAATGCAATTTACAAACAAACTTTGACCGTTAATTATGTGTGGCTATTTCAAAAACAAAAATTGAATTGAATTGGGGTTTTAAGGCGCACCAACACATGAAAAGGTTATATGGCGCCTAACAGGCATGAACATGCCAGGCTCATCTTCAATGTACATCAAGATAAAATATGGAAAATGGGCCTAGAACCTTCTCACCCTGAAATGCAGAGTTGCTGCAAATTCTATCGTAGAAACTCCATATACGCTGGAGCCACGTTATTGTTTTTCTGCCACTGCTCTTTGATGCGAGCGAGATAGCACCTGAAACAATGCAGGGATCATGATGAAGACCTTTAATGGACATGAACAAAAAATGATAAAATGAACGTGAATTTGGGGGGAATTCTACCCCTCTGCCTACCCCTCCAAAGGGATCTGCAGTGGACCTATTCTTTGCCCTGTGACCAAACGGGGCCCCCGAGAACCACACGGGAACCAAAAGCAAAAAATATACTTGGAATTATTAAAGATAAATTATCGGGATATACCCGATAATCATTTTTATCTTTTTAGTTTCGTAAATTCTGTTATTTGTATCTAGTTATTCCATTTCATTGTTATAATTTGTAAAAAGTATGTATAAAATCATAAAAGTATCAACTTTTTGAAAAACAATTACCAAGCTATATGGCTAATGTGAAAGTCATATCAATATACACGAGCCAATAAAAAGTCAACAAATTAAATTAAAGCACTTAGAAACTATCTGCAATGTGTTACTGTACTCTACAAAGTAGATAGGATCACCGTACTAAACGTTAGCGTCTACATCGCTGCAGGACGAAATAGCGATCTGATTCTAATGCACTACCCTGTGACCGCTGCGTACAGATTCCCCAAGAGTGACATATAGAACGTAACAGATTGACTGCACTTTAATAATTCATAATTTTGATAGAGCATCATCAAAAAAACTGACCAATCAGTGACTAAAAATAAGACATACCTAATACATTCTGGTAGGTGATAAACTCGATCTTTATCCTTGATGTTCAACCAAGTTTACTGTTAAAATTAAGGTATCTACAGTGTGATTCTTTTAAAAACCTGCATATTTCATGCACATTCATGCAAACTGATTCAGTATATGTATCTTGCAAAATCAAAATCTTGAAAATTATCATCCTTTTACGCTGCCAAAGATTTTTATTTTACTATAGAGCCTAAGGATAAAAACCTATTAAAACACAAATGTTATCACCTACTGAAAATATGATCAAATCTCAACATCTCTGCAATGACAAATTATGAATATGAATGCATTCTACCCCGGCAACCACACGGGGTCATTGTTAAAAGGAAACATGTTAAGCAATGTCTAACAGTTTGTTTTCCAAGCTGTTTTTCAGTCCTTGCAAAGCTAAATGTCAAGGTCACGGATATATATGCGTAGCATATACAGCCACTTACCAAATCATTTACAGATATTGTAGAAAGAGATTTTTTTCTCTCCTATCAAGTTATTTTTTCATATCAAGGTCGTGGACACATATGGGTGTGTAATATGTATCGAATAAGTCCTAATACACTCACTGACTAATGTGTAGCAATTATAGTTTTATAGTTTGTTTTAAGGACGTGTGGCCCGACACATTTCCATACTTAATAAAAACAAGAGGTCAATGACCTTGAAGCTCTACTGATTGGTTTTGATTTCAGGAAGTAGTCGCTACAGACTTGTTTTTTGAAAATCTATTTTTAACCGTGGCGGCCATCTTGAATTTCCGGCCGACCTGAAATTTTGCTAGGATCAATTAGACATTAAGAGCAACATTCCTGTGAAGTTTCATGAAAATCCGTCAAGTAGTTTCAGAGGTGTAGTCGCTACAAGTTTTCATTATATAACTCTATGTAAACAAAGATGGCCACTGGCAGCCATGTTTTACGTCAAATCAAAACGATTTTCGACAAGGAGCAACATCATGTCATACTGATCATTTTAGAAAAAGTCCCATATCAATATCTCTTATAGTTTTGAAGAAGTAGTCGCTACAAACTTATTTATTTTAAATCTATTTTTAGCTGTGGCGGCCATCTTGAATTTCCGGCCGACCTGAACTTTTTCTAGGATCAACTAGACATCAAGAGCAACATTCCTGTGAAGTTTCATGAACATCCGTCAAGTAGTTTCAGAGGAGTAGTCGCTACAAGTTTTTACTATATAACTCTATGTAACCAAAGATGGCCACTGGCAGCCATGTTTAACGTCGAATCAAAATAATTTTCCACAAGGATCAACATCATGTCATGCTGATCATTTTAGAAAAAGTCCCATATCAATATCACTTATAGTTTTCAAGAAGTAGTCGCTACAAACTTATTTTTTAAAAATCTATTTTTAGCTGTGACGGCCATCTTGAATTTCTGGCAGATCTGAAACTTTGCTAGGATCAATTAGACATTAAGAGCAACATTCCTGTAAAGTTTCATGAAAATCTGCCAAGTAGTTTCAAAGGATTAGTCGCTACAAGTTTTTACTATATAACTGTATGTAAACAAAGATGGCCTCTGGCAGCCATGTTTAACGTTGAATCAAAAAGATTTTTGACAAGGACTAACATCATGTCATGCTGATCATTTTAGAAAAAGTCCCATATCAATATCACTTATAGTTTTCAAGAAGTAGTCGCTACAAACTTGTATTTTAAAACTCTATTTTTAGCTTTGGCGGCCATCTTGGATTTCACATCAACATGAATTTTTGCTAGGATCAACTAGACTTTATGGGCAACATTTCTGTAAAGTTTCATGAATATCCATCCAGTAGTTTCAGAGGAGTTCTCGCTACAAATAAAAGTTTACGGACAGACGGACGGACGCCGCACCAGGGCATAAGCTCTGCTGATCTCTGATCAGTCGAGCTAAAAATGCAATAAATTATGTTTAAACCAAAGAAAATATTGAATGCTTTTAATATGTAATATTTTTAATAATTTAGTATTGACATGATTTAAATATTTCGACTAATGTACGTACGGACGTCCGTCATTGTGACTATTTCCTTGCATACACACACGTATTCAAGTTCTTTTTCCGTTTTTGAGCAAATTGAACTAATAAGCAAACACGGGCACACAACTCAAACACTAAAGCAAATTTCTTTAAAACATTAAACAAATCAAAGAAAAAATATTAAAATATATAACGAACAAAATGCATGACAACAAACAGCCTCATTTTATTATACAACAATGTTAACCAAGGTCATGGTCGTTGTCAGTATAATTGTACCAGTCATTCATGATTACATACAAAATATAAAAAAGCACTATCAAATACACACCGGTATGTAAAGCAGGATTCAGTCTTATGAGGTATATTTTCAACTATTTTTGCAACACAAAGTTTTCAATCAAATATCACATTTAAGGATACTAGTTAAAACTAAGATAGGTTTGAGTTTTCTATGGTACATTTTCAATGCAGATCATGTTGTAACTAAAACGCGTGTTCAGCATCTTAAACACGTGTTCAACATCTTAAACACGTGTTCAGCATCTTAAACACGTGTTCAGCATATTTACTGTAGTGGAAACATGCACTGAATACGATATCTGAATACCTTTTACTGTAGTTTGGGGCGAACGTTCAAAGATTTTTCAGAATTTACAAAAATACGTTGTCAATATTCATGTCAATTATATGCAAGTATTGAATTTTTTAATATTAAAATAAAAGAAAAAAAGTTTTGAAAATCGTTTAAGCCGGGCCTGTAGAAAGACGTATATTAAACAGGTCATGGTTTAAGAAATAAATACTTTACAGCCAAAATAATTTTGTGGTATGCAAATGTAAACTCCTCGTTTCTAGGGCAGCAGAAAATTCAAAATCTCAAATAACTTTAAGTTGCTAAAATATTTCCCCACAAAACATTCAGGGTGTATTAATTCATTCAGGATGTATTAATTGCAATATACTGAACACATTATAACTGTTTTTGGATATAAATTCTTAGCTTTTGACGACACGTTACTTTGCATTGAAAGACCCTATCAAAAACAAACATTTGCATGTGTTTTATTTTCGTTTTTCAACTGATTTTCACTAAAAATGTCTCTTTACTTCTTTCTTGTTTCTGAAATTGTTCGCGGGGCGAGTGGAAGTTTACACCCTGTCTTGTTTATTGTTACTTTAATTGTTTCTGAAAGGTCAACACAACCTTTGGCAGAAACCCAATAACTAGTCAACGTAGCTCTACCTGTGATGTATCGTCTTTCATTACAGGGGCGTAAACTTTTCCAAAAAGCAACGTGCGCTTATTTTCAATATTGTTATTTTGAATGCTGAAAAACACAAAATTGTATTCAAAAGAATAGGAAATGCCGCTTGCCCTGCCCTCAAAGTTGTGTTGGGCAAGCCGCGGGGCGAGTGGAATTTTACACCCCTGCATTATAAACATTATAAACCCATGTACCGTTCTCCGACTATCAGCCACGGGGTTATACTATCACTATGGTACAATTATTGGTACGGACATTTACAGTGTCTATACCAGATTATAAATACAAATCTTATATAAATAAATACAAAACAACTGTTGGCATGGAGACTGTATGTACACGTTACAACACTCGCACAACCTTGAATGTACACAGGAATCCTTCAAGCTGGCACATATCTCTGGTACGCGAAGGAAATTAATGTTTTACGTAATGGTTAAAAAAAACCATATAAATATTAAAAAGAACACCAAAAAAACATACATTAATGTATGCGTAGCAAATGTTATGTTTTTTTTTATTGTAGGTATTTACCTACACAAGTGTTTATCATACCAATGGAGAATTCAGGGATGGGTTGGGAACGAACTCTCGCGTCACCATCATCACTCTAAAATGTTGGTGGTGGTGACGGAGACAGGGGGCGAGGGGAATTTAATGTAACTGCGGATGATATTCAACCAAACCTTGTTATTTGTCTGTTTTAGCACACAAATGTATCTGCTTCATTAAGTGACGTGCCAATTCGTAACAAGTGCCAATTTATGTGTTACCATTTGTTTGATGTTTCTGCACGTGTAACTTACGTTTAAGATGTAAAGCTATTACCACAAAGTGTGTGCAGAATGTTCTGCAGACTAAGATATTAAAAATTGAGTTAAAGGTACAGACAGCAATACTGAAGTATTTATCAAACACTATTATGACCGCCTCGATTTAATAACATTTGTAGGTTTTATTGTAGCATGTCCATTTCAGCTCCCTGCCATACTCCGACTTCCAATAACTGGTAGTTGTAGCACACCATTTATTCGGACAGGTGTTATTTTCAATTAAACTATTTACACCTGTGCTATTGCAAAGGAAATTTTCACCGACCATGCTACAAGCGTGTCATACTGTCACACAAATTCATTAAATACACTCATAACAGTCCACAATATCTATAAGTATTGAACGACAAACGTATAATATATGATATCAGTCCGACAGCGCTCGATTTGTATTATGTTGCTTAATACACATGTATCTACCAGCCGTACGATTGGGGTTGCTGATTTGGCTGGTTCCTAGGTTGCTGGCTGCCCGTAGCTTGATAATAGTTCGGGGGAGGGGGTTCACTCTGAGTGACAGGCATATGAGCACCTTGCATACCTCCCTGCTGCTGAAAGTTTGTTTGAGGGGCTGTTGGTTGCACTTGAGGGGCAGTGTATCCGGCGAACGTGTTAGCAGTGAATGCTCCCTCGGGGTGTAGAGCATACGGCAGCCCGTGATCCTGGGGCTGATAAGGATCGTTCGGTAATGTAGTTCCCGAAGAGAGGACCCGGGTATTTACATCTGTCGCCACGCTATCATACTGTCCACCGTAGTTATTGCCGGACTTCCTGCCGCTCGATGCAGTGTGCATGTCACTGCCTACCTCCATAGGGGTGCAGCCTCCACACAGGGAGAGTATAAAGACGACAAGAAGAGCGGAAATACATGCCACGATGAAAATGGTGAATTTGTTGATATTTTGTGAATCTGAAATAATACAAGGAAATGAAATTAATTACTCAGCAATTGTTTTCCCATTTAAAAATGTCAGGCCAGATGATATAAATTTACCAATTGAATAAAACGGATATACATCTACAGTTTGACTAATAAAACAAGAGGCCCAAGAGGGAACGTGGACGCTCTACTGGCTCAAGATAAAGTTTATGTATAAGGGGCCGTAAGTCTTTCAAAAATCATTCAACCAGAATATGGCAATGACAGGTGCAACTAGGCTTAGTACTGATCATTCTCGCCAAGATCGCTGAAATCTGGCAAAGAGTTCAGAAGAGACTAATCTGGAAAAAGTTTGTGTATTAAAACATTTAAAGGGTCACAACTCTGCCAAACATCATTCAACCGAAATATGGCGATGATATGCACAACTAGGCTTGATACTGAGCATCCTTGTCAAGTTACGTCTATATCCAGCCAGGGGTTCAGGAGAACTAGCCCGGAAAAGCACTGTGGTATCAAAATATTTGAAGGGCCATTACTCTGCCAAATATCTGTAAACCGGAACGTGATGATGACATGCACAACTAGGCTTGGTGCTGATCATCCCTGCAATTTCCATTGAAATCTGGCGAGGGGTTCAGGAGAAGTAGATCAGACAAAGTTTGTGTATTAAAACCTTTAAAGGGTCATAATTCTGCCAAAGAAATTATTCAACCGGAATACGGCAATGATTTGCACAACTAGACATGGAATTGATCATCCCTATAAAGCTTCGTTTAAATCCGGCCAGGGGTTCAGGAGAACTAGTCAGAACAAAGTTTGTGTATTAAAACCGTTAAAGGGCCATAACTCCGTCAAAAATCATTCAACCGGAACACGGCGATGATTTGCACAACTAGACATAGAATCGATCATCCCTAAAAAGTTTTGTTTAATCCGACCAGGGGTTCAGGAGAACTAGTCAGAACAAAGTTTGTGTATTAAAACCTTTAAAGGGCTATAACTCCGCCAAAATCATTCAACGGGAACACGGTGACTATGTACAACTAGGCTTGGTACTGAACCTCCCTGTAAAGTTTCAATGAAATCCGGCCAAATGAAGGCCCTTTCGTCTTAATGAGGCCAAGATATAGAATATTTCAGAAAATCAAGGGCCATGACTCCGATGTAAATGGTCCAATCTGGATGGTTTTCGAACTTGTCCAAGCTTTCATTGATATTAACAATCTGGTAAAGTTTCTTAAAGATCGGATGAAAGATGAAGGCCCTATTGTCTTAACAAGGCCAGATATAGGATTTTTTAACTAAATCAAGGGTGATAACTCCACTGTTACTGGTCCGATCTGGCTGGTATTTGAACTTGAGCGAGCTTTAATCGATATAAACAATCAAGTAAAGTTTCATAAAGATCGCATGAAAAATGAAGGCCCTATCATCTTAACGAGGCAAAATATAGCATTTTTAACCCTAAATCAAGGGTCATAACTCCTCTGTTACTGGTCCGATCTGGCTGATCTTCGAAACTGTCTGAGCTTTCATTGATATAAACAATCTGTGCAAGTTTGGTAAAGATTAGATGAAAGATGAAGGCCCTATCATCTTAATGAGGCAAAATATAGCATTTTTAACTAAATCAAGGGCAATAACTCTGCTGTTAATTGTCCGATCTAGCCGGTTTTCAAACTTGTCCGAGCTTTCATTAATATTAACAATCTATGCAAGTTTGGTAAAGATCAAATAATAAATGAAGGTGCTAGAGTGTTCACAAGGCTTATTATGGCATTTTCAGCAAAACAAGGGCCGTAACTCCGGTGAAATTATTTCGATCTTGCCGGTTTTCGAACTTGTCCGAGCTTTCATTGATATAAAGACACTGGCAAAGTTAAGTAAAGGTCCGATTAATATTGAAGGCCCTAGAGTGTTAACAAGGCAGAAAATAGTATTTTTCAGAAAAAAACAAGGGCCATAACTCCAGTGTTACTGATCCGATTTAGCTGGTTTTCAAACTTGTTTGAGCTTTCATTGATATTAACAATCTGTGCAAGTTTGGTAAAGATCAAAAATTAAATGAATGTGCTTAAGTGTTCACAAGGCAGAAAATGGCATTTTTCAGAAAAAACAAGGGCCATAACTCTGGTGTTACTGATCCAATTTAGTTAATTTTCAAACTTGTCCAAGCTATCATTTGTATTAACAATCTGTGCAAGTTTGGTAACGATCAAATAATAAATGAAGGAGTTAGAGTGTTAACAAGGCAGAAAATAGTAATGTTCAGAAAAAAACAAGGGCCATAACTCCTGCATAACTAAGCCGATTTGGCTGGTTTTCGAAACTGTCCGAGATTTCATTGATATTAACAATCTGTGCAAGTTTGGTAAAGATCAAATAATAAATGAAGGTGCTAGAGTGTTCACAAGGCTTAATATGTCATTTTTCAGCAAAACAAGGGCCATAACTCCGGTGAAATTTATTCGATCCGGCTGGTTTTCGAATTTGTCCGAGCTTTCATTGATATAAAGACACTGGCAAAGTTAAGTAAAGGTCCGATTAATATTGAAGGCCCTAGAGTGTTAACAAGGCAGAAAATAGTATTTTTCAGAAAAAAACAAGGGCCATAACTCCAGTGTTACTGATCCGATTTAGCTGGTTTTCAAACTTGTTTGAGCTTTCATTGATATTAACAATCTGTGCAAGTTTGGTAAAGATCAAAAATTAAATGAATGTGCTAAAGTGTTCACAAGGCAGAAAATGGCATTTTTCAGAAAAAACAAGGGCCATAACTCTGGTGTTACTGATCCAATTTAGTTAATTTTCAAACTTGTCCAAGCTATCATTTGTATTAACAATCTGTGCAAGTTTGGTAACGATCAAATAATAAATGAAGGAGTTAGAGTGTTAACAAGGCAGAAAATAGTAATGTTCAGAAAAAAACAAGGGCCATAACTCCGGCATAACTAAGCCGATTTGGCTGGTTTTCGAAACTGTCCGAGCTTTCATTGATATTAACAATCTGTGCAAGTTTGGTAAAGATCAAATAATAAATGAAGGTGCTAGAGTGTTCACAAGGCTTAATATGTCATTTTTCAGCAAAACAAGGGCCATAACTCCGGTGAAATTTATTCGATCCGGCTGGTTTTCGAATTTGTCCGAGCTTTTATTGATATATAGACACTGGCAAAATGTCGTAAAGATTCGATTAATAATGAAGGCCCTAGAGTGTTCACAATGCAAAAGTTAACAGACGGACGGACGACGGACAACTCGCCATCCCATAAGCTCTGCTGGCCTTTGGCCAGTCTTGCAAGTCGAACGTACTGAACAGATAAACAGAAATGATATAATGAAATAAACCCCCTACCCACCCCAACCCCACCCCCATTTCATTCCACGAATTCCTTAATAGCATATAATATGTGCATATTGATGGTGTTTAGCTCTACTGCATGCCGAGTTGTCCGTCCGTCCGTCGTCAACTTTTGACTTGTGAACACTCTAGGGCCTTCATTTTTCATCCGATCTTTACCAAACTTTAACAGGTTGTTATATCAATAAAAGCTCGACAAGTTCGAAAATCAGCTAGATCGGAATAATTTCACCGGAGTTGTGGCCCTTGTTTTGCTGAAAAATGCCATATTAGGCCTTGTGAACACTCTAGCACCTTTATTTATTATTTGATCATTACCAAACTTGCAGAGATTGTTAATACCAATTATAGCTTGGACAAGTTCGAAAATCAGCTGAATTGGGTCAGTAACACCAGAGTTGTGGCCTTTGTTTTTTCTGAAAAATGGCATTTTCTGCCTTGTGAACACTCTAGCACCTTCATTTATTATTTGATCTTTATCAAACTTGAAAGCTCGACCAGCCAAATCGGAACGGTAACACTGGAGTTATGGTCCCTGTTTTTTCCCGTGAAAAATGCTATTTTCTGCCTTGTGAACGCTCTAGCACCTTCATTTATTATTTGATCATTACCAAACTTGCACAGATTGTTAATACCAATTATAGCTTGGACAAGTTCGAAAATCAGCTGAATTGGGTCAGTACCACCAGAGTTATGGCCCTTGTTCTTTCTGAAAAAATGGCATTTTCTGCCTTGTGAACACTCAAGCACCTTCATTTATTATTTGTTCTTTATCAAACTTGCACAGATTGTTAATATTAATGAAAGCTCGGAATAAGTTCGAAAACCAGCTAAATCGGATCAGTAACACCGGAGTTATGGCCCTTGTTTTCCCCCCTGAAAAATGCTATTTTCTGCCTTGTGAACACTCTAGGGCCTTCAATATTAATCGGATCTTTACTCAACTTTGCCAGTGTCTTTATATCAATGAAAGCTCGAACAAGTTCGAAAACCGGCAAGATCGAAATAATTTCAACGAAGTTATGGCCCTTGTTTTGCTGAAAAATGTCATATTAAGCCTCACCTTCATTTATTATTTGATCTTTACCAAACTTGCACAGATCTTATTATCAATGAAAGCTCGGACAAGTTCGAAAACCAGCTAGATCGGACCATTAACAGCGGACTTATTGCCCTTGATTTAGTTAAAAATGCTATATTTTGCCTCGTTAAGACTTTATTTTTTATCCGATCTTTACCAAACTTTATTAGATTGTTAATGTCGATAAAAGCTCTGTCAAGTTCGAAAACCAGACAGAGCGGACCAGTAACAGCGGAATTATGGCCCTTGATTTGATTTAAAATGCTATAATTTGCCTCGTCTTACGATAGGGCCTTCATTTTGCATCTGATCTTTGCCAAACTTTACCAGATTTTATGACTTTACTTTGCGTCGTTAATACGGTAGGGCCTTATTTTTCATCTGATCTTTACCAAACTTTACCAGATTCTTTAGTTATGGCCCTTGATTTAGTTGATAAGCTGTATTTTGCCCAAAGCTTCCAAAAAAGCGTAAATGGCAGTCTCTCGCTTCATTGATGTTATAAGAGCCATGTTAGCCAGTAGAGCGTCCACAGGCCCTCTTGGGCCTCTTGTTATTGTTTGTTTTCTTTTTAAACGTCGAATGAAATATTGCAACACTGAACAGATAAACAGAAATGATATATTGAAATACCGACGAGTACAGTAGAATTTGGTTACATATTTAAACTGCTACGCATGAAGTACAATTAACTGCTTTAAAGGCTGGAAAATGCATATATATCATGAAGATAGTGTTTATGCTAGACAATAAGTATAAAAAGAAGGCACTAAATATCCGAGTGAATGATAATGAATCTAGAAGGCGTCTAGACGTGAGTCCTACTCAGCAGACGGAAAATCAGATCAGATTTTTGAAGATGATATAGATCTAGCAGAAGATTTCGAATTGGGTAGTTTGATCCCACCAAAGGACCAGTAAGTAATAACGCTACCGATTTGTAGTCGGGGCGACTTTGAAGTCCATGCAAAACATACAAGGCGATCATCAATAAAGAATAACTGATGAAATCTGTTCAGTGGTTCTTAAGAAGAAGATTTTTTAAGGTTTCGACCTTTTATGGCAATCGCGGCCATCTTGTATGTGGCGTTGACCTACTTTTAACAAATTTGAGAACCAATGACCTGAGGAACATCCATGATGTGAAGTTTGGTCTAAATTGACCAAAACCAGAAGCATTTTCTGAGAAGTTGTTTAAGCAAAAGTTAACAACGGACGGACGGAAGGACGACGGAAAAGGATATATCTTCAATTTCTGAAGACGACAAAGTAGGAGATTTCGAACTGGCATTGCGATGTATGAAATTGCGGGATGCTGCGGTTGTGGAGGAGGGTTAAAGCTATTTAAGCTTCTTTAAATTTCCATATTTCTATGAGAGTGTGGGGTGGTCGTGTGGGGCAAGGTGGAGAATGTCATTAAATCTTCGTTGATGTTCCATAGCTGTAAGGCTAGTAGGTACTGACATACGAGGACTTGTCAATACCACAAACAAACACAACAGAAAGTGTAAGCAGAAAAAGGGCTACAAGTTTGCTAAAATGCAATACAAGGATCTGTTTGTTTGTTTGTATGGTGTTTTGCGTATTTTCAACACATGTAAGGTTATATATGATGGTCGATTTTTTTTGTGGTGGAGGCAGACCACCTACTTTTCCTGGGTAGACTCAGTACAGTTCACCTCCCGCCATCCGTATGAAAATCGACACTTCTTCACTTACAAGTCGAGCTTCCAGTGGGATTCGAACCCGCAGCAGTGAGAAGGTTTACAACGCAACGTCGTTAACCCCTCGGCCACGGAGCAATACAAGGAAAATCGCTATATGCGTGTCCTTGATCATACTGAATATACATGCCAAGTTTTACTGAAGTTGTATTATGTATGACTTGCAGCTAGTGAAATACATTGACTTGCAAAAAAACTTCAACCAAACATTACGAGTCGAAAAAGGGTCATGCTTTTGCTAAAATGCAATACAGAGTTATGAAACGTATGTCTACCAGTGCCCTTGATGGTACTGAAGTCATATTCCAAGCGAAGTTTTATTGATATACGACTTGATGTTATTGAAATACACGGACTTGCCAAAAACTTTACTCAGACAATGCAGTCGTAAAAGGGCCATTATTACGGAACAGCCAAGTGCCTGCCAGTGAATGAAGACATAATTCAAGTTTCACTGATTTATGCCCAGTTTAACCTAAACGCCAACGTCGACTTGAGTATAATAGCTATCTTTATTCTTCGTAGTCAAGCTAAAACTAGCGCAACCAGGATGAATATACCTCTGTCATGTAGATGGAAACGTGGATGGCTTTTGGTTCTTAGTGATCGACTTAATCATATACTTCAATTTAAAACTTTAATGAAAATTAACGAATGAGAAAAGAATGTTAACGTGAAGTCATTCATATGGAGCTACATTTTGATAAGAACAACTGTCATGTAGATGCAAGTGTGCATGAAGTTTGAAAGCGCTATGGCTTTTGGTATCTGGGTCATGAACATAGTCAACAAGAGGCCCAAGAGGGTCTGTATAGCTCTACTTGCTCATAAGGGTCAGGCAAGTAAGTAAGTGATGGACCAAAGAGCATGCAAATATGGCATGTGCTTAAAAAGGAATTGTAATGAGTGACTGGTAATTGATGCATAAGCCCTTTCACCCGTAACCCGCTAAGCACGACTATAATAGCCTTTGCATCGAGTATGTAACTCGCAGGCTGATCATGGTTTACAATGTCTGGCTGCTGATCAGTCATATCCCCCAAAACACACCTTTGTCACATAAATGGAATGGTCTTAATTCAAAGAAAAATAAGTCCATTATATATATATATATATATATATGCAGCAGGATAAGGGTTAAAGTAAATACGAGTCTGACGTGTTCTACATAGAAAGTATGTTGTACAATGTGTATTTTTTATGCAAGCCTCACTTAAAGGGGATTTTGTACTATCCTCAAACTAAAGGCGCGATGACCTCATCAATACAAGATGGCTGCCTCCATTTGAGACTTTTTGCAAATTTTCAAAGGATCAGATCTCGTGTAGTTTTTATGGTATTTTGATAATTCTTTTACCTTTTTCCAAGGTTGTTAGATACCTTCTAAATTAAACTTGTTTGAGAATAGTGCACTTCTCCTTTAAAAACGAGAGTATATAGAATATAAACATCATATTAAGAATTTTACCAAGTTTGGTAAAGACCTGGTGAAAAAATAAGTGACAGAGTGTTGAAATGCATACCATAATAACATTATCAAGGCCCTTAACTATCATGGTTATTATCGAATATTGACCATTTTCAGATTTTTCCAAGCTTTTAATGATTTTTAATTTTTGAGCAAAGTTGATAAAGATAGAAAATAAAAAATAAATTATGGTGCTAGAGTGTTGACAAAACAAAATATAGAATACAAGAGTAGAGGTGTTCAACTTATAACATAACACTTTTGTTTAATATTTTATTTTTCAGCGGAAGTGACTCTATCATACAAAATGTGTCATTTAGAAAGTATGCATCTAAAAAGTTTACACTGTTCAATTTAAATTACATTTTGATTAAGTTGCTTACAAATTTCCGATTTTAAACCTTTTGTTTCTATTGCCCTGGAATCTTAAAATTACCTTAAACCAGATTAATTCACTGTAAAAACTGGAGGAAACATTAAGATACAACTGAAACGGTTATATTAATATTAAACAAAACAAAATATAAATGTCAACAAAGTAATTTAATAGTTACCTTCAGTAAAATGTGTAGCCTCTGCTGAAACAGACTGTAGAAATGCCAGGAACAGTACTGAACATAGCACCTGAATGATCAGTGGAAATGGCTGCGGCATACTTTACTTCAATGTTCTGAAATAAAGCTTGAAGATAATAGTCTTTATAATACAGATTAATACAGATTAACTCAGTTTTGATTAGTAATAAGATAAATAATATCAAATGAGAAAAGGTAGACGGATAGGGAGAGATGAAGAAGAGGGAGGAGAAAAAATAAAAATATAAATGATTAATGTTAACATTTCTTTAAGTGGAAACTGGTCTAGGTTAAAATGTAACAGGGTGACCCAAAGGGGTCCCAGGGTGACCCAAAGGTCTTATTAAATACTGTAGATCTGGTATTATTTGCGAGTGTTTTATTCTCGCAAATATTCGCAAACCATGGGTGTTACGTAACACCCTTGTGACACCCAAATCTACCTATTTCCCCTAGATCCACCCAAATCTTCACCAAATCTACCCCTAAACTTCCCAAATCCAAATCCAAACCAAATCTGACTTAAATGGTGTTACAATAATGTTATTGTACCAAATATAAAAAATAAAATAATCATTTGAGAAAAATGAAGGTATATTTGTTAATTTATTACTGAATTATGATTTTTGCATTATTTTTAGACATTGTGATAACACCATACATTATTAACAAATAAATTAACAACTTCATGTTCATTTTGCTCAAATGATTTTTGTTGTTGTGATATTTGTTATTACAACATCGATGTAACACCATATAAGGTAGATTTGGTGTGGATTTGGGAGATTTAGGGGTAGTTTTAGGGTGGATTTTGGGGAAATAGGTAGATTTGAGTGTTTCGTGTAACCGCAATCCACTGTCTCGCAAATTCCAGAATTGAATTGGGGTTTTAAGGTGCACCAACACATGAAAGATTATATGGCGCCTAATAGAATAGGCATGAACATGCCAGACTCATCCTTCATGTACATCAAGATAAAATATGGACCTAGCACACCCTAAACTGCAGAGTTGCTGCAAATTCTATTGTAGACACTCCATTTACGCTGGAGCCACGTTTATTGTTTTTCTGCCACAATGCAGGGGTCACGATGAAGACCTTTAATGAGCATGAACAAAAAATGACAAAATGAATGTGGGTGTGGGGTCCTACCCCTCTGCATGTGACGGTGTGTTTGCAATGTTTGTATTCTACCCTGGCAACCACACGGGGACAATTTCAGAATGGGCTGATAATAATTCCAGAATGGGCGGATAGTAAACTCAAAAGAGTATCATCAGAAATTAAGTGGATTATTTAAATGTTCACATTATTGGTAGGTATATATACATGTACAAGCAAGAAACGTTTTATCCTTATTTAAAGAGTACTTACTTATTAGTTTACATTGATTTGACTTTAACTAGAAAATATGTAAATACTTGTAAAACACATTTTAGAATTATAAACATGTTGAATTGAATCAGCGATATAAAGCTACAATTGTGATCATTAGGATCAAAGTTATACATTAAATTAATACATAACCATTTCTCCAAGCCAATATATTGACCTTTTAAAATGGACCTCATTGGAAATACTGTAAGCCTTAAATTGCTTTCATGGGCATGGTTTAAAGATCGTGATTTTTTTATTATAAATATTTATGTATTTTTTTTTTTTAAAAAACCTTTTCTTTGAAGCAAACGTGCTCTTAAAACATAAATTACTTTTTTAATATTGTAAAATACAACAACATTAAGAAGTTAGGAGTGAGATGAAGCCTGAGGGGCAGTTGACCCTTGTTTAGGCCTAAGGAGGTCTGTGGGGTGAAGCCCACTGAAGCCTGAGATGGTCTTTGGTTGAGTTTTATGAATTTTAGCATATTCGCAATACTGCTAAAATGATCATATGTTTCAACTAAATTCATAATACGGACATTTCACTATATTTCTAACTATTATTTTATTAAAAAATTGCAGACAAATTTATTTTCCCGTCAAATTGTCAGAATGCATGAGAAGGTAGAATGTATACAACGTGTGAGAGTGATTTGTCAAAAAAATGTGTGTCTCACGTCAAACGCATAAGACTTGACAGGCCGTATATTTGCCAGCGACGTTATGATTCAGGTTTTTATTTTTCTGGAGCAGCGCAAAAAAAATTGATTAACGTTAATAAAACAGTCGCTATTAATTCAAAACATGTACATGTATATTATTTTACCTTTAAAATGATTTAAAGTTGAGTAAATCTTCTTAAATGTGTAAAATTCAATATCAGCATCCTTTTTTTCAAAATGAAAAACAACCTTTGTCAGCCATGTCAGGTCACGTCAGATCATGTGCTTCTGGCGAGTTTGTCATTGCTTACTTTTATTTACCATATAAGGTGCGCATGTCCATATTCGGAAAATTCTCCGCCATGTTTACTACGATTGAATCAGTCACGTCCGCCATGTTTACTATGATTTCCACATAAGGAATGAGGTAGGTCAGCCCTTAGTTTCATTTATTTGACGGCTGGGGTGTTTTTTTACAATAACATACGGCCATTTATAGATTCACCCCGTGACGTCTCATTGCGTTTGACCAAAAAAATGTAAGGACAAGTAGTACCTAGATTTAAACTAATGTATTTCATATCAAAATGTTTTTGGGATTAAAATTTTAGTGTGAAATGGATTCTTCACTTTAGATAAGTTGTACATTTAAATATATAAATACAATTCAGTGTATGAATTTAAATGGACTGTTTATGTCTAGCCCAGAGAATCTCTGCGGAAAGTCCACACATAAAAAAGACTCAACCATGAAAGACATGAAAATAAATAATTTTGATAATCGTTGTTAAGAAATAAATTATTAATTGATATCATAATATTTTATATGCGATAACATGCCATTTATGTCTATATTAAAAGCAAAAATATTGAGATTTTTTTTTGATTCGGGTGTGCTCCGATTAAACTAATAGGGGTTTATTACTACTGGGCCGATTAGGCAAATGTAGTAATATTATTTCTTAGATTCTAGTATGTGAACACAAATTATATATCATACAGAGTTCATGTGGGTTGAATATAAAAGCCAAAACCAGTAGCCGCTTCCTGTCGAAAAACAAGATACTGCAAATGCTCTATAAGAGGATGAGACTGAAACGGTTTAAAGAAAAAGTAGACGTCTCTGGAAAAATTATAGAAACTTAGAAAGACCACTTCAGAGGAAATTATGTTTTGCTAGTTCGGAGGTGTTTCTATCAAGAATCATATATTTAACATAATTTTATATCCGAGATACATTACTTACCTCTATCAGGTTTTAACACAGTTTCTATTTCTATCATCAGTCTGTCATAAAGTTATTTCGTAGTAAAACTCGATTATTTCGAAACTTGTAAACACGGAAGTAAACAACTGATAGATCTGTGTCAATCAATGCTTCTTTTACGTCTCAATGACAGAGATTTTTGTTTGTGAATGATTATATTGCGGCTCCCTACGTGTTACAAAATGTGCGGCGCCGCTTCTTCTTTTTTTTCTTGTTTCCTTTGTTTAACTCTTAAGAAAAGCCAAACCGATCGTTCTCAACATCATACTGTACATACTAAAGTGTCGTGTCGACTTGAAGTTTTTTTTAAAGACAAAAGTGGTTTCCATTTCAAATAATTATACCACTTCAATCTCTACCCAGAGTACACCACAGGTATTCGGCGCGTAATTTGGTCACTACTACCACCCACCCCACTCTACTACCCCCCACCCCTCACCAAAAAACACACAAAAACAACAACATTTCATAACATTTTAAAACTTTCCAAAAAAATTTTTTCTCGTATATTATATTGTATATGTATACAATATAATATACGAAATTCTTTTTTTTTTTTTTTTTGGAAAGTTTTAAAATGTTATGAAATGACTTTTTGGATGATGTTTTTTTTTTTTTTTTTTTTTTGGTGTGGGGTGGGGGGTAGTAGAGTGGGGTGGGGGGGGGGGGGGGTAGTAGTGACCAAATTACGCGCCGAATACCTGTGGAGTACACTCGTTCCTCATTTGATAGATGTGAGTGGAAGGAACGATAACTCTGCGTGGAGATTGATACCGCTTAAGAACTATTTATAACTTAGGAAATTCCAGTTTTGAAAACGAAAGTAGAAAACCTTATACATATTTACTGCAATGCATTGGCGATGAGTTCAGTATATATACATTAAAAAAACAACTCTATCAAAGCATGGGGAAACGTGCGCTGGTATGGATTCAAGTGATTATTGGATTTTTAGCGCCTTTAACTTTCCAGATAATCGGGTTTTTTACCCCGTACTGGCATACGGAAAATGGTGTGAACAAGGGACTATTCTACCAGTGCTATACACACAATACATGCAACACTGAATCTGGGGGTATGTACTTTTGAGTTATTTCGTTTTCTGTTTAAACATGTTATATTCTCTAATCAGTCATCAGTTTGTAGAAAATCCAAACACTTGTCCATGTTGGCAGTTTATTCACACACTTATCTTGGTTGGAAGTCAAGCCAGAGGCTTCTCTATACTCGTATAAAGCAATCTTCGTTTGTAGTAAATCTACACACGTATCTATGTTGTTGATGATGGAAGTCAATCTACACTTTTATGTAGGAAGTCAATCCACATTATCTATGTTGTTAGTCAATCCACACACTTATCTATGTTGTTAGTCAATCCATAAACGTATGTATATTGTTAGTCAATACACACACGATGATGGAAGTCAATCTGCACTTTTATGTAGGAAGTCAATCCACATTATCTATGTTGTTAGTCAATCCACACACTTATCTATGTTGTTAGCAGGCGCGTAGCGTGCCATACTCATTTACTCACGTGAGTAAACTTTTCAAACGAAGGCTCAAAAAATAAAAACTCGAAAAACGCAATAAAAATCATTATACGATAATTTTCAGTTCTAAGGTAAATGAAATGTTAAGGAATAATTGTATTTTCGACAGGATTTAAATCTTTCATCCTGACCCTAAAATGCACCAGAAGTCACGTACGAGCGTTTGTTTTTTAAAAATTTCCCGGACCCCCACCAGAACTGGTTAGTCAGTACACACACGTCTAGGTTGATAGTTTAAACCAAACACTTATCTAGTTGGTTGACAATCTACAGATGTATCTTTATTGTTAGTAAAACCAAACACACGTATCTATGTTAAAAGTCGATCATATGTTGGTAGTAAATCCATACACTTAACTAGGTTGGTAGTCAATCCACTCACTTATTTAGAATGGTAGTCAGTCCACAAACTTGTCTAGGTTGGTAGTCAATCCCTACACGTATCTAGGTTGGTAGTCAATCAACAGACTTATCCAGGAGGTTAGTCTGTCACTACACTTACTTAGGTTGGTAGTCAATGCACACACTTATCTAGGATGGTACTCAATCCATTCACGTATCTAGGTTGGTAGTAAATCCACACGTTTATCCAGGATGGTAGTCAATCCATACACTTATCTAGGATGGTAGTCAATCCATACACTTATCTAGGTTGGTAGTAAATCCACACGTTTATCCAGGATGGTAGTCAATCCATACACTTATCTAGGATGGTACTCAATCCATTCACGTATCTAGGTTGGTAGTAAATCCACACGTTTATCCAGGATGGTAGTCAATCCATACACTTATCTAGGATGGTACTCAATCCATACACGTATCTAGGATGGTAGTCAATCCATACACTTATCTAGGACGGTAGTCAGTCCATACACTTACCAGGTTGGTAGTAAATCCACACGTTTATCTAGGATGGTAATCAATCCATACACTTATCTAGGATGGTACTCAATCCATACACGTATCTAGGATGGTAGTCAATCCATACACTTATCCAGGATGGTAGTCAATCCACACGTTTATCTAGGATGGTAGTCAATCCATACACTTATATAGGATGGTAGTCAATCCATATACTTATCTAGGACGGTAGTCAGTCCATACACTTACCAGGTTGGTAGTAAATCCACACGTTTATCTAGGATGGTAATCAATCCATACACTTATCTAGGATGGTACTCAATCCATACACGTATCTAGGATGGTAGTCAATCCATACACTTATCCAGGATGGTAGTCAATCCACACGTTTATCTAGGATGGTAGTCAATCCATACACTTATATAGGATGGTAGTCAATCCATACACTTATCTAGGTTGGTAGTAAATTCACACGTTTATCTAGGATGGTAGTCAATCCATACACTTATCTAGGATGGTACTCAATCAATACACGTATCTGGGATGGTACTCAATCCATACGTTTATCTAGGATGGTAGTCAATCCATACACTTATCTAGGATGGTAGTAAATCCATATACTTATCTAGGACGGTAGTCAGTCCATACACTTACCAGGTTGGTAGTAAATCCACACGTTTATCTAGGATGGTAGTCAATCCATACACTTATCTAGGATGGTACTCAATCCATACACGTATCTAGGTTGTTAGTAAATCCACACGTTTATCTGGTATTCAATCCAAACACTTATCTAGGATGGTAGTCAATCTCTACACTTACCTAGGTTGGTAGTCAATCCATACACTTATCTAGGATGGTAGTCAATCCACACACTTATCTAGGTTGCTAGTAAATCTACACGTTTATCTAGGATGGTAGTCAATCCATACACTTATCTAGGATGGTAGTCAATCTCTACACTTATCTAGTTCGGTAGTCAATCCACACACTTATCTAGGATGGTAGTCAATCTCTGCAATTATCTAGGATGGTAGTCAATCCACACACTTATCTAGGATGGTAGTCAATCCACACACTTATCTGGGATGGTAGTCAATCCACACACCTATCTAGGATGGTAGTCAATCTCTACACTTATCCAGGATGGTAGTCAATCTTTACACTTATCTAGGTTGGTAGTCAATCCACTCGTTTATTTAGAATGGTAGTTAGTCCACAAACTTATCTAGGTTGGTAGTCAATCCCTACACTTATCTAGGTTGGAAGTCAACCAACAGACATATCCAGGAGGTAAGTCTGTCACTACACTCACTAAGGTTGGTAGTCAATGCACACACTTATCTAGGTTGGTAGTCAATGCACACACTTATCTAGGATGGTACTCAATCCATACACATACCTAGGTTGGTAGTAAATCCACACGTTTATCTAGGATGGTAGTTAATCCATACACTTATCTAGGAAGGTAGTTAATCTCTACACTTACCTAGGTTGGTAGTAAATCCACACGTTTATCTAGGATGGTAGTAAATCCATTCATTTATCTAGGATGGTACTCAATCCATACACGTATCTAGGCTGGTAGTCAATCCATACACTTATCCAGGATGGTAGTCAATCCACACGTTTATCTAGGATGGTAGTCAATCCATACACTTATCTAGGATGGTAGTCAATCCATACACTTATCTAGGTTGGTAGTAAATCCACACGTTTATCTAGGATGGTAGTCAATCCATACACTTATCTAGGATGGTAGTCAATCCATACACTTATCTAGGATGGTAGTCAATCTCTACACTTACCTAGGTTGGTAGTAAATCCACACGTTTATCTAGGATGGTAGTCAATCCATACACTTATCTAGGATGGTACTCAATCCATACACGTATCTAGGTTGGTAGTAAATCCACACGTTTATCTAGGATGGTATTCAGTCCATACACTTATCTAGGATGGTATTCAATCCATACACGTATATAGAATGGTAGTCAATCCATACACTTATCTAGGATGGTAGTCAATCCATACACTTATCTAGGATGGTAGTCAATCTCTACACTTACCTAGGTTGGTAGTAAATCCACACGTTTATCTAGGATGGTAGTCAATCCATACACTTATCTAGGATGGTACTCAATCCATACACGTATCTAGGTTGGTAGTAAATCCACACGTTTATCTAGGATGGTATTCAATCCATACACTTATCTAGGATGGTAGTCAATCTCTACACTTACCTAGATTGGTAGTCAATCCATACACTTATCTAGGATGGTAGTCAATCCATACACTTATCTAGGTCGGTAGTAAATCCACACGTTTATCTAGGATGGTAGTCAATCGATACACTTATCTATGATGGTAGTCAATCTCTACTCTTATCTAGTTTGGTAGTCAATCCACACCCTTATCTAGGATGGTAGTCAAGCTATACAATTGTCTAGGATGGTAGTCAATCCACACACTTATCTAGGATGGTAGTCAATCCACAAACTTATCTAGGATGGTAGTCAATCTCTACACTTATCCAGGATGGTAGTCAATCTTTACACTTATCTAGGTTGGTAGTCAATCCATACAATTATCTAGGTTGGTAGTTAGTCTATACACTTATCTAGGTCGGTAGTCAATCTCTACACTTATCTAGGTTGGTAGTCAATCGCTACACTTATCTAGGTTGGTAGGCAATCCATACACTTATCTAGGTTGGTAGTCAATCCACACACTTAATTAGGATGGTACCCAATCTCTACACTTATCTAGGTTGGTAGTTAGTCCATACACTTATTTAGGATTGTAGTCAATCTCTACACTTATCTAGGATAGTAGTCAGTCTCTACACTTATTTAGGATGGTAGTCAATCTCTGCATTTATATAGGATGGTAGTCAATCCACACACATATCTAGGATGGTAGTCAATCTGTACACTTATCTAGGATGGTAGTCAATCTCTACACTTATCCAGGATGGTAGTCAATCTTTACACTTATCTAGGTTGGTAGTCAATCCATACAATTATCTAGGTTGGTAGTTAGTCTATACACTTATCTAGGTCGGTAGTCAATCTCTACACTTATCTAGGTTGGTAGTCAATCGCTACACTTATCTAGGTTGGTAGGCAATCCATACACTTATCTAGGTTGGTAGTCAATCCACACACTTAATTAGGATGGTACCCAATCTCTACACTTATCTAGGTTGGTAGTTAGTCCATACACTTATTTAGGATTGTAGTCAATCTCTACACTTATCTAGGATAGTAGTCAGTCTCTACACTTATTTAGGATGGTAGTCAATCTCTGTACTTATATAGGATGGTAGTCAATCCACACACATATCTAGGATGGTAGTCAATCTGTACACTTATCTAGGATGGTAGTCAATCTCTACACTTATCTAGGTTGGTAGTCAATCCACACACTTATCTAGGATGGTAGTCAGTCTCTGCACATATCTAGGTTGGTAGTCAGTCCACACACTTATCTAGGATGGTAGTCAATCAACACACATATTTAGGATGGTAGTCAATCTCTACACTTATCTAGGATGGTAGTCAGTCTCTACACTTACTTAGGATGGTAGTCAATCTCTACACTTATCTAGGTTGGTAGTTAGTCCATGCACTGATCTAGGATGGTAGTCAATCTCTACACTTATCTAGGTTGGTAGTCAATCTCTACTCTTATCTAGGATGGTAGTCAATCCACACACTTATCTAGGTTGGTAGTCAATATCTACACATATCTAGGTTGGTAGTCGATCCACACACTTATCTAGGATGGTAGTCAATTTCTACACATATCTAGGGTGGTAGTCAATCAACACACTCATCTAGGATGGTATTCAATCTCTACACTCATCTAGGATGGTAGTCAATCTCTACACTTATCTCGGTTGGTAGTCAATCTCTACACTTACCTAGGTTGATAGTTAGTCCATACACTTATCTAGGATGGTAGTCAATCTCTACACTTATATAGGTTGGTATTCAATCCACACACTTATATAGGATGGTAGTCAATCCACACATTTATCGAGGTTGATAGTAAATCCACACACTTATCTAGGTTGGTAGTAAATCCACACACTTATCTAGGGTGGTAGTAAATCCACACACTTATCTAGGATGGTAGTCAGTCCACACACTTATCTAGGTTGGTAGTAAATCCACACACTTATCTAGGATGGTAGTCAGTCCACACACTTATCTAGGCTGGTAGTCAATCCATACACTTATTCAGATTGGTAGTCAATCCACACACTTATCTAGGATGGTAGTCAGTCCACACACTTATCGAGGATGGTAGTCAATCCATACACTTATCCAGGTTGGTAGTCAATCCACACACTGATCTAAGTTGGTAGTCAATCCACACATTTTGCAAGGATGATCGGTACGAAGCCTCGTTGTACATATCGTCACTGTGTTCCGGTTGAATGGTTTGGTCAAAGTTATGAACACTTATCTAGGTTGGTAGTCAATCCATACAATTATCTAGGTTGGTAGTTAGTCCATACACTTATCTAGGTGGGTAGTCAATCTCTACACTTATCTAGGTTGGTAGGCAATCGCTACACTTATCTAGGTTGGTAGGCAATCCATACACTTATCTAGGTTGGTAGTCAATCCACACACTTAATTAGGATGGTACCCAATCTCTACACTTATCTAGGTTGGTAGTTAGTACATACACTTATTTAGGACTGTAGTCAATCTCTACACTTATCTAGGATAGTAGTCAGTCTCTACACTTTTTTAGGATGGTAGTCAATCTCTACACTTATCTAGGATGGTAGTCAATCCACACACATATCTAGGATGGTAGTCAATCTGTACACTTATCTAGGATGGTAGTCAATCTCTACACTTATCTAGGATGGTAGTCAGTCTCTACACTTATTTAGGATGGTAGTCAATCTCTACACTTATCTAGGTTGGTAGTTAGTCCATACACTTATCTAGGATGGTAGTCAATCTCTACACTTATCTAGGTTGGTAGTCAATCTCTACTCTTATCTAGGATGGTAGTCAATCCACACACGTATCTAGGTTGGTAGTCAATATCTACACATATCTAGGTTGGTAGTCGATCCACACACTTATCTAGGATGGAAGTCAATCTCTACACTTATCTAGGTTGGTAGTCAATCCACACACTTATCTAGGATGGTAGTCAATCTCTACACTTATCTAGGTTTGTAGTCAATCCACACACTTATCTAGGATGGTAGTCAATCTCTACACTTATCTAGGTTGGTAGTCAATCCACACACTTATCTAGGGTGGTAATCAATCAACACAGTCATCTAGGATGGTAGTTAATCTCTACACTCATCTAGCATGGTAGTCAATCTCTACACTTATCTAGGATGGTAGTCAATCTCTACACTTATCTCGGTTGGTAGTCAATCTCTACACTTACCTAGGTTGATAGTTAGTCCATACACTTATCTAGGATGGTAGTCAATCTCTACACTTATATAGGTTGGTAGTCAATCCACACACTTATATAGGATGGTAGTCAATCCACACATTTATCGAGGTTGATAGTAAATCCACACACTTATCTAGGTTGGTAGTAAATCCAAACACTTATCTAGGTTGGTAGTAAATCCACACACTTATCTAGGATGGTAGTCAGTCCACACACTTATCTAGGTTGGTAGTAAATCCACACACTTATCTAGGATGGTAGTCAGTCCAAACACTTATCTAGGTTGGTAGTAAATCCACACACTTATCTAGGATGGTAGTCAGTCCACACACTTATCTAGGCTGATAGTCAATCCATACACTTATCCAGATTGGTAGTCAATCCACACACTTATCTAGGTTGGTAGTAATTCCACACACTTATCTAGGATGGTAGTCAGTCCACACACTTATCGAGGATGGTAGTCAATCCACACACTTATCTAGGTTGGTAGTAATTCCACACACTTATCTAGGATGGTAGTCAATCCATACACTTATCCAGGTTGGTAGTCAATCCACACATTGATCTAAGTTGGTAGTCAATCCACAAACTTTGCAAGGATTATCGGTACGAAGCCTAGTTGTACATATCGTCACTGTGTTCCGGTTGAATGGTTTGGTCAAAGTTATGAACTTTTAACGGTTTTCATACACAAACTTTGTCTGGACAAGTTCTACTGAAACCCTGGCCGGATTTGAACGAAACTTTTTAGGGATTATCAGTACTAGGTCTAGTTGTGCACATCGTCGCCGTGTTCCGGTTGATTAGTTTTTGGTGGAGTTGTGACCCTTTAACATTTTAAATACACATATTTTCCACACTAGTTCTCCTGAACCCTTGGCCGGATTTCAACTAAACTTTTCAGGGATGGTTGGCACCAAGCCTAGTTGTGCATATCATCACCGTGTTGCAGATTAAAGATTTTTGGCGGAGTTATGGCCCTTAAAAGGTTTTAATACACAATCTTTGTCCGAACTAGCTCTCCTGAACCCCTGGCCGGATTTCAGTGAAACTTGGCAAAGAAGATCAGTATCAATGTCATTGCTGTATTCCGGTCGAATGATTTTTGGCGGAGTTATGGCCCTTTAAAGGTTTTAATACACAAACATTGTCCAGACTAGTCTCTTCTGAATTCCTGGCCGGATTTCAACGAATCTTGGCGGGGATGATGAGCACCAAGCCTAGTTGGGCATGCCATTACCTTGATCTGGTTGAATGATTTGGCAGAGTTATGACATGTTTAAGGTTGTAATACACAGAGTTTGTACAGACTAGCTCTGTGGAACCTCTTGCCGGATTTCAGCAAAACTTGGCAGGGATGATGAGTACCCAGCCTAGTTGCGCATATCATTCCCGTGTTCCAGTTGCATGGAATTTGGCAGAGTTATGGCCATTTAAAGGGTTTAATACACTAACTTTGTACAGACTAATTCTCCTGAACTTCTTGCCAGAATTAAGCGAAACGTGGCAGTGATAATCTGTACCAAAGCTTGTTGCGCATGTCATCGCCATGTTCCGGTTGAATGATTTTTGACAGAATTATGGCCCTTATACATAAACTTTATCTTTAGCTAGTAGAGCTTCCACAGGCCCTCTTGGGCCTCTTGTTTTCTAGAGCGAACGTTTTTTTGAATAAATACAGTAAGCTTGTCCCTGAATTACTAACTAAACAGTAGAACCACTGCTGGTATTTTCTCAGGATGATCCCGGACGAGCCCCAAAAAGACTCGAACCCAGGGTATCTGGTTTACCGCAGCAGCGCTCTAACCACTGAGCTATCGAGGACATACGGTTTGGAATCGATTATTCACCATTTACCTGTACCCGGTTACATACACCCCACCAGACTTAAATTCGTCCCTGAATTTCTAATTAGACAGGAGAAACACTAATGGTGTTGTGTTTCTGTTTCTTTGTTTCTCCCCCAAATATAACAAATCGTTCTTCTACCGGGACTCGAACCCATCTCTGGGTTACCGTACCAGGGCTCTAACCACTGGTTATCGAGGACATACGGAAATATTATTAGGAATCGATTATTCACCATTTACTTGTACCCGGTTACATTAATATATCAAAATAAATGAATCGCAGTGTTTTCATAAGATTTAGCTCAATATCGTTTAAAGTGATCTTTAACGACAGGAAGACAACAAGAAAAATGCTTGGAGATGTTTATGGTGGTGCAGGCACTAGAATTCGAAATAAAGCGGTCTTTATACGGATTTTTATGACATTTAGGAATCCATAATTGGCAGTTGGCTTTGTTTTTGGTCTACCCCAGCCTTGAAAGTAGTGCACCGAGTGATATGTTCGGAAACAACATCAGCCTCCGTAGATGAACTGGAGAATACGAATTATTGCTACCGAGTTCCAAGGGTAAAACATTGACGTAAAGTAGGCGTCAAACAACAAGAAGTTTCGTGATACTTTGGTAAAAAGTTTCCGAGAAGTATTGAACTCAACATAGCTAATATTCATTTCAGTATCCGACGCCCGCCGATCGACTCGGCATTGCATAAGCTCCGCTGAACATGGATCAGTATAACGTTTTAAACATGCTCATTTTAATACGTTTTTCAAATTATTGTGCTTTCTTTCAACTTCCTTAACTTCCGTAAAAGGACCCGATCCTTTCCCGGCGCACCGGGCAAGTGGGTTTTGGATTCTACCTGAGATCTTTACAAATATGGTTGCCTTTGACTTGCTCGATTATTTTCGTTATTTTATACTTCTTGAAACCCGTATAAACAATCAACATCGCTTGTGCTTATTCCAGTGCTAGATCAAGCCACCATCGGATTACAAGGCACGGCATTCGTCATGCTTTTGTTCGCCGGAATAAGTGTCATCATCACAATCACTGCTTACGGTCCCGACGAAGATGGCGACATCGACAACGACTACGCAAGTTGTCACAACTGTAACTGCTTCTGCTTTTATTATTGGCTGTTCCTGTATCCAGTCGCAGGTACGTGATTTGTATTGGCGTATATTACTGGCTGGTTCTCTATCCAGTCGCGGGTATGTAATTTGTTTTGGTGTATATTACTGGCTGGTCATCTAAACTGTCACATATACTAGTATGTGATTTGTGGTGTATATTGCTGTCTGGCCCTCCATCCTGACGTAGGTGTGTGATTTGTTGTGATGTATCCTACTGGTTGGATGTCTGTCCAGTCGTAGTTATTTGATTGGTTCTCTATCCAGTCTAAGGTATGTGAATTGTTTTGGTGTATATTGCTGGCTGATTCTATATCCAGTCATAGGTATGTGATTTGTTGTGGTGTATATTACTGGCTGGTCCCGTGTACAGTCGTAGGTATGTGATATTTTGTGGAGTAGATCACCGACTGATCCTCCATACTGTCGCAGGTATGTGATTTGTTGTGGAGTATATCATAGGCGGGTCCTCAATACTATCGCAGGTATATGATTTGTTGTGTATATTACTGGCTGGTCCCCTGTCCAGTCGCAGATATGTGATTTGTTGTGGTGTATATTACTGGCTGGTCCCGTGTACAGTCGTAGGTATGTGATATTTGTGGAGTAGCGGCTGATCCTCCATACTGTCGCAGGTATGTGATTTGTTGTGGAGTATATCACAGGCGGGTCCTCCATACTATCGCAGGTATGTGATTTGTTGTGTATATTACTGGCTGGTCCCGTGTTCAGTTGTAGGTATGTGATGTTTTGTGGAGTATATCACAGGCTGATATTCCATACTGTCGCAGGTATGTGGTGTGTATAATACTGGATCGTCCCCTATCCAGTCGCAGACATATGCTTTTTTGTGGTTTTATATTACTGAATGGTCCCCTTTCCAGTCGCAGGTATGTGATTTGTTGTGGTGTATATTACTGGCGTGCCCTCCATCCTGATGTATGTATGTGATTTGTCGGTTGTATCCTACTGGTTGGTTCTCTGTCCATACGTAGGTATTTGGTATCCAGTCTAAGGTATGTGATTTGTTTTGGTGTATATTACTGGCTGGTCCCCTATCCAGACGTGGTGTATCCTACTGGTTGGTTCTCTCTCTATCCAGTAGTATGTTTTTGGTTCTCCATTCAGTCGTAGGTATGTGATTTGTTGTGTATATTACCGGCTGGTCCCATGTACTGTCACAGGCGGGTCTTCCATACTGTCGCAGGTATGTGGTTTGTTTTGGTGTATATTACTAGCTGATCCTCCATCCAGTCGTAGGTATGTGATTTATTGTGGAATATATCACAGGCGGGTCTTCCGTGCTGTCGCAGGTATGTGGTTTGTTTTGGTGTATATTGCTGGCTGGCCCTTCATCCAGTCGTAGATATGTGATTTGGTGTGGAGTATATTACTGTCTGGCCCTCCATCCTGACGTACTGACGTAGGTATGTGATTTGTTGTGGTGTATCCTACTGGTTGGTTCTCCATCCAGTCGTGTCCAGTCGCAGTTATGTGATTTCGTGTGGTGCATATTACTGACTGGTCCCGTGTCGTGTCGCAGGTATGTTATTTGTGTTATGGTGTATATTACTTTTTAGTTTCCTACCCAATACCATTTGCTGTTGTTGTTTTCATAAATAATAAAATGCGTTTTGTGAACATGGCGTGATATTTTACATCTAACGTTGGGCATAGCAGTAATTTAACGGAATGAAATTGTTGTTAAACGATTGATTAAAAACATTGTCTTAGTGTACTGGAGAGGGGAATATTTAGAGCAGCCTCAGCCTCAGACATGGGAAAGATATACTGGAATCCTTAAGTCTCCGTGTCCTACTCTTACCGTATATATTCATATCCTTCGTAATACGCTTGGCCATTTAACCATCAAAGAAACAGTGTAATCTTGATCTCTGGATTCAAAGGCCATCCACAAATCCACGCTGTTTCCATTATTAAATGGGTCAATATTAAACAAAACGGGTTTTATTGATTATTATCTAAAAATATTATGTTTTACCTAATTTCTGTGTATTTTAAATATTTCATGTTTATAAGGGTAAAATAAGGTTTAACTACTGGGACCGTATTTTGATATATTTGTTTGTTTAAAATGTGCTATTATATTGACTTTCATGAACCCCTCCTTGCAGACAAGAGTTTCACTAAAACATGAGTATACTCATTCAAGCAAGACAAACATTTTTGAATACTCATCAATTCGCTAATGATATTTTTAAAATAACCAAACTAATGACGATTACATTCATCATGATTTTGTTTTGTAGGTGTGCTCATTCTGGCCGGCTGCATCCACTTTGGTTTGCAGTATCCTACAGAGGTTATTGGTGGGTCATTTTATGCTTGTATAACATCTGGGTGTCTCATATTTCTCATGGTAAGTTTAAACAGTTTAAACAGTTAACAATGATTTGCTTAACATACCAAGACAAACAATGCAACATTTTATTTTGCATGTTACGAAAGTCAAATGGGCATAGATCGAATTCATGATTATTCCTGGCTGTGGGACATTGTTTAAAGTGCAAGACAAACCTTCAAAACTCCCATCAGTAGTTTTCATATATCCCTTCAATTCAAACTTCCCATCTTATTTTGCATTGGTTCCACTTGCTATATAGAAGTAAAAAACACGCTTTTATAAAGTAACCTCACTAGGTTATATTTCTCCTTCTTCAGTAATAACAAGTACAGAACATTCTTTTAACAAAATCCCTTTCTGAATTTTGCAATGGTCTCATGCAACAGGTACATGCAACAGGTACACATTGTTTTCTGGTTTTGTCTTCACGAGTCGCCGTTAATTTATATATGCAACCATAATGCACTTTCCAAACTGTATATGCCTTCACACCACTTGTGCTAAATAAATAAGTTTCATTGCTTGTTATTTGTTTAAAATGTGTAGAAGAACCAACATCTGCAATTTTCAAACGTACACATGGTTTTATATGCTCATGTTTATGTAGCCTAAGAAACTAGACAATTCATATATTATCTATCTGAACATTTGGTGCATCGGTCAACTATTGCTGACATTTAATGAAACTTTATATCCCCTAGTGTGTTCTGTATTGTGTATATGCTGCTGCTTCCCAAAGCAAAGAAGCACATTTGCTTTTAAAAATCAAATATGCCTAAATTTAAAAACAAACAAAAACCCCAAAAAAGCATCCTACGTTTTTCACTTCTTACATTCAGCGTTAACAATTACCACTCAATGTGACCCTCATTCGACTCACTGTCAGTTCTAAAACTGACATATTTACGCATAATTTTGACTATGCACCGTCTTAAAATTGTGGTTTAAAAAGAATATTAAAGTGTTCTACTGCTGAGTAATAGCACATAGTTTTGTTCCAGTAGCTCATCTAACACTGCTTACACCATTGTTCCAGTAGCTCATCTAACACTGCGTACACCATTGTTCCAGTAGCTCATCTAACACAGCTTACACCATTGTTCCAGTAGCTCATCTAACACTGCTTACACCATTGTTCCAGTAGCTCATCTAACACTGCGTACACCATTGTTCCAGTAGCTCATCTAACACTGCTTACACCATTGTTCCAATAGCTCATCTAACACTGCTTACACCATTGTCCCAGTAGCTCATCTAACACTGCGTACACCATTGTTCCAGTAGCTCATCTAACACAGCTTACACCATTGTTCCAGTAGCTCATCTAACACAGCTTACACCATTGTTCCAGTATTTCATCTAACACTGCTTACACCATTGTTCCAGTAGCTCATCTAACACTGCTTACACCATCGTTTCAGTATCTCATCTATCACTGCTTACACCATTGTTCCGGTAGCTCATCTAACACTGCTTACACCATTGTTTCAGTATCTCATCTATCACTGCTTACACCATTGTTCCAGTAGCTCATCTAACACTGCTTACACCATTGTTTCAGTATCTCATCTATCACTGCTTACACCATTGTTCCGGTAGCTCATCTAACACTGCTTACACCATTGTTTCAGTATCTCATCTATCACTGCTTACACCATTGTTCCAGTAGCTCATCTAACACTGCTTACACCATTGTTCCAGTAGCTCATCTAACACTGCGTACACCATTGTTCCAGTAGCTCATCTAACACAGCTTACACCATTGTTCCAGTAGCTCATCTAACACTGCTTACACCATTGTTCCAGTAGCTCATCTAACACTGCGTACACCATTGTTTCAGTATCTCATCTATCACTGCTTACACCATTGTTCCGGTAGCTCATCTAACACAGCTTACACCACTGTTCCGGTAGCTCATCTAACACTGCTTACACCATTGTTCCAGTAGCTCATCTAACACTGCTTACACCATTGTTTCAGTATCTCATCTATCACTGCTTACACCATTGTTCCGGTATCTCATCTATCACTGCTTACACCATTGTTTCAGTATCTCATCTATCACTGCTTACACCATTGTTCCGGTAGCTCATCTAACACAGCTTACACCATTGTTCCGGTAGCTCATCTAACACTGCTTACACCATTGCTCCAGTAGCTCATCTAACACTGCTTACACCATTGTTCCGGTAGCTCATCTAACACTGCTTACACCATTGTTCCAGTAGCTCATCTAACACTGCTTACACCATTGTTCCAGTATTTCATCTAACACTGCTTACACCATTGTTCCAGTAGCTCATCTAACACAGCTTACACCATTGTTCCAGTATTTCATCTAACACTGCTTACACCATTGTTCCGGTAGCTCATCTAACACTGCTTACACCATTGTTCCGGTAGCTCATCTAACACAGCTTACACCATTGTTCCAGTAGCTCATCTAACACTGCTTACACCATTGTTCCAGTAGCTCATCTAACACTGCTTACACCATTATTCAAGTAGCTCATCTAACACTGCTTACACCATTGTTCCAGTAGCTCATCTAACACGGCTTATACCATTGTTTCAGTAGCTCATCTAACACGGCTTACATCATTGTCTAACACGGCTTACACTATTGTTTCAGCAGCTCATCTAACACTGCTTACACCATTGTTCCAGTAGCTCATCTAACACAGCTTACACCATTGTTCCAGTATTTCATCTAACACTGCTTACACCATTGTTCCGGTAGCTCATCTAACACTGCTTACACCATTGTTCCGGTAGCTCATCTAACACAGCTTACACCATTGTTCCAGTATTTCATCTAACACTGCTTACACCATTGTTCCGGTAGCTCATCTAACACTGCTTACACCATTGTTCCGGTAGCTCATCTAACACAGCTTACACCATTGTTCCAGTAGCTCATCTAACACTGCTTACACCATTGTTCCAGTAGCTCATCTAACACTGCTTACACCATTGTTCAAGTAGCTCATCTAACACGGCTTATACCATTGTTTCAGTAGCTCATCTAACACGGCTTACATCATTGTCTAACACGGCTTACACTATTGTTTCAGTAGCTCATCTAACACTGCTTACACCATTGTTTCAGTAGCTCATCTAACACTGCTTACACCATTGTTTCAGTAGCTCATCTAACACTGCTTACACCATTGTTCCGGTAGCTCATCTAACACTGCTTACACCATTGTTCCGGTAGCTCATCTAACACTGCTTACACCATTGTTCCGGTAGCTCATCTAACACAGCTTACACCATTGTTCCAGTAGCTCATCTAACACTGCTTACACCATTGTTTCAGTAGCTCATCTAACACTGCTTACACCATTGTTTCAGTAGCTCATCTAACACTGCTTACACCATTGTTTCAGTAGCTCATCTAACACTGCTTACACCATTGTTCCGGTAGCTCATCTAACACTGCTTACACCATTGTTCCGGTAGCTCATCTAACACAGCTTACACCATTGTTCCAGTAGCTCATCTAACACTGCTTACACCATTGTTTCAGTAGCTCATCTAACACTGCTTACATCATTGTTTCAGTAGCTCATCTAACACTGCTTACACCATTGTTTCAGTAGCTCATCTAACACTGCTTACACCATTGTTCCGGTAGCTCATCTAACACTGCTTACACCATTGTTCCGGTAGCTCATCTAACACAGCTTACACCATTGTTCCAGTAGCTCATCTAACACTGCTTACACCATTGTTTCAGTAGCTCATCTAACACTGCTTACATCATTGTTTCAGTAGCTCATCTAACACTGCTTACACCATTGTTTCAGTAGCTCATCTAACACTGCTTACACCATTGTTCCGGTAGCTCATCTAACACTGCTTACATCATTGTTTCAGTAGCTCATCTAACACTGCTTACATCATTGTTTCAGTAGCTCATCTAACACTGCTTACACCATTGTTTCAGATCTAGTTTTGTTTCAGTAGCTCACATAACTTTGTTTACACCATTGTTCCAGATCTTCATCGCCAGCTGTGACCAGTGCTGCAAGCGGAGAAGAACAGAAAGTGTGTTTCAAACTTTGTTGGCGAAAATATATGAGGATGCACTTTGAGGCTCACTCTTACAAGGAAAAACACTCCGCCATAAATGTGATAATTATATTTTCTGATTTGATGCTATCATACATTATAATCACTGATCCAAAATGCAAACATGTAAAGTATCCAGATTTAAATATATCTAGGTTTTCATTACCATTTTATCGTCTCGCCTTGTGTTGCTTTTCCGGCGGCGGTGAAGGTGAAGGTGTCAACATTCAAGTTTTGCGTTTAGGTAATTTTCTCACAAACTATATGCACTAGACCTTTCAAACTTTGCTTATAGTTGTATCTTTGGCGGTACATCGCAATGTAATAAAGCAAATGTGGAAGTGACCTTGATCCTCCAAGCAAAGGGCAGATAATGTAATAATTTTTACCTTCAACTTTTGCGTTTAGGTCACTATTTCACAAACTGTATGCACTATATATTTTAAACTTTTCTTATAGTTGTATCTTGGGTGGTACATTGCAATGTGATAAAACAAACGTGGAAGTGAACTTGACCCGCCAAGCAAAGGGCAGATAATGTAATAATGTTTACCTTCAACTTTTGCGTTTAGGTCAATTGCTCACAAACTGTATGCACTAGACATTTCTAACGTTGCTTATAGTTGGATCTTGAGTGGTACATTGCAACGTGACGAAGCAAATGTGGATGTGACCTAGACCCTTCAAGCAAGGGCAGATAACTTTATAATTTTTACTTTCAACATTTACGTTTAGGTCACTTTCTAACACACTTTATGCATTAGACCATTCAAACTTCGCTTATAGTTGTTTCTTGGGTAGTACATCACAACGTGTGAAAAAGCAAATGTGGATGTTACCTTCACCCTCCAAGCAAAGGGCAGATAACTTTAATTGTTACATTAACATCACTTTCTCATGAACTATAATTATGCACTAGATGCTTTAAACATAGTTTATAGCTTAATCTTTTTAAGACAAAACATTCTATTTTGACATAGTTGTGTCTTGGGTAGTGCATCTTTTTGAATGCATGGATTTCATCTATGACCTTTACCTACTTTTTGGAGCTATTTTTTTTTAAATTATTTTTTTATAGAATGGCGTTTTGTTTAAACAAATATACTTAAATGTCATCTCAGCAAATTTTAAACTCCATTGGTTTTAGTTATTAAAATGTTTACAAATTTTCATTTAAGCAACATTTATCTTTTATTGTTAAGAACCTCCCCCGTTAGGCGAGACATGTGAATCCGTGGATTTCTTGTTTTCAAAACGGTTGCTGCTGAATGGTGAATATTATTTGGCAATCCATGTTTATTGTGTTATCCAGTATGGCCACACTTTATATTTTATTGACGTTTGCTTTGGTTTCGGTCGCCATTGACTCGTATACGGGACTATGGCACGATATCCTACCTTCAAATGACTCCTCGGATTTATTTGCCTTGACTGAGTAATGTAACATTGTGTTTAAGATTTGTTTCTCCAGCCGAAGTGACTGTCTTTATAAATACGCGATTTAATTATGTGAGACTGTATTTTAGACCTGCTGATGCACTGAGAAATAATTTCCGATTTCAGGCGGTTGGCATTAAATAACAGTTTTAATTAGTTGCATTCTATTTTCAATTTGTTAAACCTATATGTTTCTATTGCCGTACAGTTTTACCTAAAACCAAACTAATTCCAGTAAATGCTTATAATAATTGTCAAAAACTGTGTTCTAACTTAAATATGATCGTATGTTTAATTTTAAGACAAAAACATATAACTTGATTTAAAAGTGTTAAGTTTATCGCAATATTATGAAATTGACAGATAATAGGACAGGCTGCTCATATTTTCGCGGCGATTTTATAAATTACCAAAACTAAGTATTTTATTCATATTTTGTAAGACACAAAGAGGTATAGTTATTGTTACTGAATATCACATACCATATAAATGTATTTTTGGTCAACATGTATGTTTTTTCAGATTGCTTGCCGCCAAATATTAAGTAATATATTTTTTGAAATTTCTTCAGATAAAGTGTCAAAACTTATTTTTATAGAGGACAAAAAATCATAACAATACATGCAGCTGATGTTATAAACTAGATTGTTCATAAATTTTATCACTTTCAAAGCACTGAATGTCATGTTAATGTTCGCTGAAATCGTGAAAACCGAAACATAGCAAATACATATTCCACTAATTTGACGTTCTCACATGTGCATATCTCAATACTGTAACTTTAAACGACAATGTGGAAGCATTGTTACCTTAATATTCATGGCAGTTATTTTTATAATTGAAGGTATTTGCTTCAAATTGCATTCTCTCCGGTTTTTCAAAATATGGATACAGCAAAATTATGAAGCACATTATTGTTTATGTCATATTATTTTTTTTACATCGAAGGAATCTACACTCGCTTTTTAAATGAACATATTCGGGGTAAAGGTCAATATATTTAATTAAATTACAAATTGAAAGTGTAACGTTATAAGTTTAACACCTCGTGTAGAACATGTTTATGCATAATTAGTCCCGTGTGGTTCCGGGGGCCCCATTTGGTTACGGGGCAAATAATAGGGCCACTGCAGATCCCGTTGGAGGGGAAGGCAGAGGGGTAGAACACCCACAAATTCTTCTTCTTTTTGCTATATCATTAGAGCAGTGGCAGAAAAACTATAACGTGGCTCCAGCGTAAATGAAGTGTCTACAATAGAATTTGCAGCAACTCTGAAGTTCAGGGTGAGAAGGTTCTATGCCCGTTCTCCATATTTTATCTCGATGTACATGGAGGAAGAGCCTGGCATGTTCATTCCTGTTAGGCGCCATATAACCTTTCATGTGTTGGTGCGCCTTTAAACCCCAATTCAGTTCAATTATGAATAATGAAAGTAGCTATCCCACCAAATAACGACAAATACACACTACACACCGTTTATCAAAACCCTAACCAGGTTATTTCATGTCATATAATAACGCATATGTACCGATTAAAAGTTATTTACGGGTTCTTAGAATAGCTGTGATTGAATATGCGTAAAACGAATTATGAGTTGGTAACTCTTAATTTGACGCTTCGGTTTGTGGGTTTTGCCTGGCTGGTTAAAGACATTTATATTGTGTCTTTTGAGTTTGGATTCTCAAAATATGTAAGTTATATATATATATACCTCGTCGTCAGTAGGATTAGAAACGGTGTACGTATGTTGTAAACTTTGGCTGTTGTTGGCACGATATCTACTTTAAATTCATTATTTTATTTGTTACGTATTATGTTAGACAACAACCGTCGATAGTGACTACAACACTACTGGTCTTTGAACGAACATATTCTGTTCTGTTGTTGTAGTGATTGTGGTACAATATGGCTATAGATATTCAGCCTTGGGCATTGCAGTCATTTGTTTTTAGCATGGTGAACTTGTTCACCAAGCTATAGTTACCATGTTTTTTCACGAATCCTAACTACAGCCTCACTGATGAACCGACGCATTGCCTGAAAAAGAAGACCCATATTTTAACAGGTGTTTCTTCTTTTCTAGTGCGGATACAAATAAGGTAATGTAATTTAGAAATTTCAAATAATTTCCTCGATACATTGTTCAAGTTATGTATCTTTTTCATTTATTGTTCCATCGTTTTGCTGTGCGTTCTATAAATAGATCAATCATCATCATCACGTGATCATCACGTGATCTTGTGTCAAATGTATTCATACGCTGTATAGTTCTCCTGGGATAGTGTATTGAGATTTGTAACCAGTTAATTTTATAATTTATTTATCTTGCAACACCATCAAACGCATATCTTCCATTTTTCTTGGATTTATATATTTAAGAAATATACTTGGCCTTTAGAGTATTCATCTAATATTTAATAGGTTTGGTCAGTAATGGTTATCGCATAAGCTACTCTCCTTGCTGTCCATTCTCCGGAATAAGATTTTTAGCTTACTTTGTAGTACGCTGTGTAATATTCTTAAGTTTTTAACTCCCTTGCTAAGAAGTTAAAATGACTGATTCGGTAGTAAAATAATCCTGAATACTTGTCAGAATCGTGTCGGCGAGACTGAATGCAAATCAACAAGATCTGTCTGGGTATATATGACGTCATTTGATCCCGAATGACCATTTTTAGATTTCGGGTCTATTCGGACACTCCGGTTTTAGAATAAGTCCCATTATAGTTCATCAAAATGTGTAAAGAATTGTTAGCTCAGTCGGGAGAGCGGCAGTCCTAAAAAAATATTAAACGAGCGGGTTGGGTCCGATTTTTTATTCTAACTATACTTTTTCAGAACACCATATAGCTAGGGTGGAATCGCACGTAATCTGCTGAAATTAACCCTGGTGCGTCACCCAGGATAGCAAGTATTACTGTGCAGAATGAATTTCTTTGCAAATAAAATATTTTGTAGGCTCATTATGTTTTGGTCATGTAGAATAAAAAATATTAATATTTGTCAATTTTAAATCGGACACCAAGACCCCATAAAAAGCATGATGTTCTCCCTTTAAGACTCTGTGTGTGTGTGTGTGTGTGTGTGTGTGGAGAGGGAGTTTTTTAAAGATTTTTACGACTTTTATCTATGCGTCAATTTGGTAACGGTAGAGGTAGACCTCATCTGTTTTGAAACAAACTTGTAGAACCACAGTCCTGCCGCGCGTTAGTGAGTAGCTGTCAAACATTCTTCAATGTGCAAACGTGGAACAAGCGGGACTCCAACGTATGACTGTAGCATTGAGCGATATACATTACAGAAACAAGAGTAGATCTAAACACAAATATGTTACCTTTTATTACAATTTTCAAATTACATGCAAAACTGATTGAATTATATTCTGGTAAGGCCAAAACACAAATATGTTAACAAAACAAAGCAACAAAAAAATGAAGGGGTAAAATGTTGTTGTGTCGGGGGTCAAAACGGCGATTCGGTTGGGTGACAGGAAACAAAACACTTTCTTGTTTAGGCCTAAGGTAGTAAACGGAATTTACCGTGACTTTGGTGATTATTGTCAACAGACGATTTGTCGACTAAAAATAAAAATCCACGTAAAAATTACAATTACGGATATGAATCGTGAAATTCTCAATAGCCTAGCTACCTATTAGGCCAAAAGGCCCGGGCCTTCACATCATATTCACATATATGGTTGAAAAATATAACAACGAAATAATTGAATCATGTTCACTCCGAGTTGTGAGATTAAATCACAAGGTAGCCCGAGAACAGTGGTACTCCGAGTTGTGAGAATGAACTACAACGGTATCCCGAGACCAGTGGTATTCCGAGTTGTGCGAATAAATAACAAGGGTATCCCGAGACCAGGGATACTCCGAGTTGTGAGATTAAAATCAAATGAGCACAAAGATTTATAAGTTATGTTTTGTATATGTGTAGTCTGTATGTCTCTACTACAAGTCGTGTGTAAAACATATGTTCTTTTAGTTGAAGTTCACACCTTTTGGAACAAGGAAACTTCAGGGAGAATTTGACACTTTATAGTGACATTCCATGTTTAAATTTGTATATTATAAATCTTTGTGCAGCGGGGGATATGGCTGTCTTTCAGACTACACTCGTGTTCATTTGATTTTAATCATACTTGCAAAGTAGGTCGATATAAATTCAAGGTTGTTTCCTATTTTAATTCAGCTATGTTGGTCACAGGGTCTATGAATTACCTCCCCTTGAATTGGCAAAATTAGCTTGACGCTATATTCATTTCTGATGACTCAACCTTTGACTGGTGATGACAGGTGATGTTTTTTTATACACTTTAACACCTGTGAAGATACGGTTCAGATATGATGAAGCGTGATTAATTTTCATAACCAATCATTCCTTTTGTTCCCTTCTTTATTCCTGTATATAAATTACCTTATCTTGTTTTAATCGTCTTACTTCCAGATACATTAAACAATGCATTGATGTATCATTACATGCAATGATGTATTATTATTAAGAAGAGTTGACACATTTTCAGTCCATCCATGTCATGCATGATTGTAAAGAAACCTTCCATTAAATGGATGCACAAATCATAGTTCACCATGCTCTCAGTACCTTCGGTACTTTGATTTACTTTGTTATTCAAAATGATAATTCGACTTTTATACCTATTTTTATATATACTGGTATGATGTTATCACAGTGTCGAATTAGTCGTGTATACGGCTGGATATAAAACCACGTATTTAATTGTGCCTGGTCTGTTGTCGTAGTGGTTGTGGTACAATATGGCTATAGATATTCAGCCTTAGACATTGCAGTCATTTGTTTTTTACTTTGTTATTTACGATTCATATTCAAAATGATAATTCAACTTTTATACCTATTTTTATATATACTAGTATGATGTTATCACAGTGTCGAATTAGTCGTGTGTTGTGCTGGATATAAAACCACGCATTTAATTGTGCTTTGATATATATATATATATATACTATATATGTAATGTTATACGTGCCATTTTAATAAACAGGATGATTGTTAATCTGTTATTATTATATTATAGTATTTGGTCTTAATATGCATGGACATATATGCTTCATTCAAATCTGTATTTCATCATAACTGGCTTCCTGTTCTTCAATTTGAGTTTCTTCTATTTCCCAAATCTTAATTAACGGAGTACTCATTCATGAACATAAATGCTATGCAGGGAAAAACAACTAAAAAACTTATATATCAAATTCGAATAGGAAATGTCGCATTCAAGGACGAAAGAGTCAACCAAAAACACGTATAGAAACAAAAAACTATAACACAGATAAATAAGAGGCAATGTATGTGGCGACGGGTTGACAATAGGCCTATCGCTATTGTCAGTGAGGTCATAGTTTCAATAAGTTGGATAAATGGACTATTCTATGGACCAATTTATTTCACCAAAAAAGTGAAATTGCATCAAACGTTTCGGATATAAAGGGCACAACTTCTACCACAAAAATATTATTTCTGATATTAATTTCACGTCAATAGTGTTGAATTACTGTCATGTACTATATGGTTTACATTGCTCATACTTAAAATATGCATTTGGTTGGAAATTTTACTTGACCATATCCCATCCATTTTGGATATTTGTTTTTCAAAGATGGCTGACCAATAGTCCTTAAAAAGTTTTGAATTAGTGAGATCCCTGAACAACATGCACAGGGTATGACCCTGCACACTGACGTGACGGCTTTCAAAATGATTGCATATTTTCCCCTTCAATACTTGGTCCGCATATGGTACTGAGTGTTTGCAAACTCGCAACATGACCCGACCGGGAATTGAACGCGAACCTCTAGATGCTCAGGGCTCGGCCACCGCAGCTGAAATGGATAACTGAAATGGAAATATCGGATTTTATTGCATATATTTAGTTTATGAAACAGTGTATCAAGGATAAAGAAACAAACTCGAAGAGTTTTCCTCTATTTCGATGCCCGAATTAACTTACATTTTTAAAGAATGAAATATACTAGAAAAGCAAAATGTTTCATTAATTTACGAAATATGTACAGTGTTTTATGTTTGATACTAGTTTTTGAGAATTATTGTCATTAACTTTCGCCAAAGTTGTTTCTTACATTTTCTTCTTTTTTACGATTGCGTGTTTACTATTTAGCAGTGAGAGAAACATAATTGACTTTTAATAAGTTTGAAAGCTGTTGAGCTCAATTAGTTTCCAAATGAGAGCTAATTAATCACATATTAATTAGCTCTCGTTTGGAAACCTACTTAAAGTTCTATAGCAACTGAGTTTTATAACCATAGGAATCAATAGAGATAGTTCTCGCGTTTCTTTGTATTCTTCCCCGCTCTCCAGGGCGGCTGAACCGTAAGCAACTTTCAGTTTATGTTTTATCATATCATATCATAAACACATCCATAAATTTATCCAAGGATGTTAAAGATTAGGCCGGTAAGTACACAACATATCGACACCGACATCCGCCTTGGATTAAACTTAGGAGTCAATATGAGAACCACCCAGTCCGCTGGGAATTGCTATACTAGTATGTTAATTGCTGCTTAGTGCAATAGAAAACATTGGTACATTCTGTAATTATTTTAGGATATAGCCTGGCGGCGATTGATTTATATACACTGTCCAATTTTATTGGAATTGAATATTGTTTAACGGCTCATCAACACAGTATAGGTTATTTAGAGCCGCCCCAGAGAGAGGGGAAGGATACATAGGAATCCGGGAACCTGACCTACTCTTATTATCGAATAGATTCCTATGGTTCTTTAACGTGCTCGGAGGAAAGACCGATACACGGGACCGCCCGGTTTACGTCCCCATCCGACGGACGAGGCTAAGGTAAAGTGTCTTGCCCAAGAACACACCGACGGAACTCAGTGGCACCACGGAGGATTGAACCCGGGGCCTCCGGTTACAAATCCGCCGCGCTACCGACTGCGCCACGCCAGCCCCATCAATTTTATTGGAATGACAGTATGGTAACAGTGAGGTTTGGGTGCCCTTAAACCTGGTTTAAACCCCAAGCGGCATTTTGGCAATTGACCTTTCCAAGGCGGTACCCCCTATTGTCTACCCTTTTATGTATGTGGTGTAGTATATTCGCTTCTATATTCCCTTTTATTTTATGATATGCAAAGACATATCGTATTTTATCAGTGAAATAAAAGTGTTATAAAAGTTTTATTTCACAGTAGCTGCCGGGACTATGTTTGTTGTTCTACCATAGTTTCCCTAAAAAAAATGTGTAAAATCATAAAATAAAAAGAAAAAATGTTGTTTTGTCGTGAATAACAAAATTAATTTCATCTCAAAGTGAGAAAACTTTTATATTTTCACGAATGCGACTTTGAGAAAACTTTTGTATCTTCGCAATCGTGAAAATATAAAGTTTTCTCACTTCTCGATGAAATACAATATGTTATTCACTCCAAAACAACAAATATCCTCTATTTATTTTGTATATGTTTCGTCTGCGTGTTTTGGTTGCCTTTTCGCCTTTTATACCTACTTTTATATGCTGTGCAACCTAATGTGTTAATTGGGCAACATTTAGCATTGTATGTGGTATGATAGTATTTTAGGACTTTCCACCAATCTTCTACCAAGAACATCGCATTTATGTTCCATGGGACTGATATCTGGCGAAAGAGACGGCCAGGGAAGAACATTCAGTCTAGTATGACCTTAGAACAGGTAACCTGTAGTGCGATCAGGGCTGGTAGCGCAGTCGTGCATTAACTTCATAACTCTATTTGCGCCTATATCGACTGCAAAGTCCCATTCTGGTACCTCACTGTCGTCAGGTTGCCATTTCAACAATTGCTGGTGTTATAGTATGTAAGAATATCACAGTCAAAATCATCACATAAGCGAGTATCATTATGTTGATAACTAACTTTGTTTCGTTATGTTTGCTAATTTTGATATTGTGGGTTGGTACCGAGAAAATATAATTTCTCAAAATACATTGAATTAATCGGTTTCATATTTTCAATGCATAGGACTTGGATGTTAACGTCATAGTTCGTTAACGTCATTTCGTTTTATTAATCAGCTATAACGTAGCTTCTGCTTTATTTCACAAACAAGTGTAAGACAACACAGAAGTACAACATAGAGCATTCTAGTTAATACCGGTGACCTTACTGAAATATTTTAAACAACAGTTACTCCGTGGAAACAATTCTGCAGACAGTTCATTTATTCATTTACAGAACTTTTAACTTTTCTTTTTAATTCATCACTCGAACATTCATTGATTTTGATGAAAATACAATAAAACGATTCACAATGACTAGTATAATCACAGACCTAGGTATATGGTATAATAATAATAATAATAATAATGTGATTATATCATCTATTTTCAAAATAAGACAAAAACAACACAAACTGTACATCATTATTTAGTGTAACATGAAAGGAAGTAAAACCTGCAACAACTATTTAAAAAATATAAACAACACATTTATTCAAATACTACAAAGAAAAAACATTCACTTAGAAAATACATAAAACGAATCCAGTATTTCTTTAAAATACATTTATGGTCTGTAACAATATTAAAGCGTGCTTTACTACAGACAGTTTCTAAACAATTTTGCCATATGGAAGAATCTTCCTCAAATCAAAATCGACTGAAAAAAACAATAATTTCAAGAAATGTAACTCTTGGTGATCTATTAGTACAGATTTACCTCCCGCAGATATCGATAAAGCCGCCTCGGGCGTTATGTAATTGAGCGTGTCGGCAGTCACACGTGCACACTTTATGGGGGCCATAAAACATTGAGAATCATTATGTATCTACAGTGACCATATGGAATGAAACTATAAATGCACTTTAGTAAATTTAAGCAAAACACATTTTTAAAAAACCAATTTAATATTTACATGAAATACTTTATTATAAACAAGCTTTGAATAAGCTATAAATGAGAATAGTTTTTTAAGTGTATTTTTTATGGAAATGGCATTATAATAGTGAGAACTTCTATAAAAAGCTGTTTAAAAGTTAAAAATACCATCATTTTTGATATAGCAAAAGTTTCGTTCTGACTCCTGTTTTGCCTAAAATGGAAATACCATCATTGGACAGAGAAATACCTGTGTAACGGGTTTTTGCATGAATTAAACATTTATGCATACAACTCTTCATGATATATATTTCTCCGCATCGTCTGCTTAATGTGATTATCGCAAACAACAACACAACAACAACATCAACAATTAATAATTTAAAAAAATTGCTATCTTTGCTTGTAAAACAGACCATCTATAACTAGTGTCATTAACAAAAAAACTATATCAAAATAAAGATTAATGTTTCACCTATTTAGAACCGTTTGTACCTAAGACTTCAATTTCGTCATTATGCGATATATTTACAATTAAAAAACATATGTTCGACATATTTTAAGAATTTTATATAGAAGATATAAGGACACTAGATGGTGTATTTAATCTCGAAAACAGACCAAGATCCTTTTAACATAAAAATATGAAACTTATATCGAAATAAAGATAATACATTGTATGTTAAAAAACCGTTTGCACCTAAGCGATCATATTTATAGAATTTCTAATATTAAACAATAATGAAATTTCCCCCTATACGCTCCATGTAAAAATCTGGCGACTCATCGATAACCCGTTTGAGGAAGATTCTTCCATATGCAAGAAGTTTGTGAAGCACTCATTTATTAGATAATATTTTCGTCAGGTATGGAACTACCGTTTATAGTCAAATTGTTGGTATCCCTATGGGTACGAACTGTGCACCTCTTGTCGCAGATTTGATTTTGTATTGCTGTGAAAGAGATTTCGTGATGAGGTTTTTACAAGATACTCAGGCAGATGTAATGTACAGAACAGAACAGAACATATATTTTATTTAACTTGTACATATGTACATCGTTATATATATACATACATACATACATTTTCATGCATAATACATCAAGCGATTTAGACAAAAGTACATTTGCTATGAGCAATATTATTATTACATAACTGATACATGAGAATGAAAATACAAAAGAGCGAAACATTGTTTAATTATTCAAGATTGTATTCCAGCTAACTTAATAACAATATTCTTATCCTGTGTCTGCATTAATTCTAAGAATTTAAACATACTAGGTCTATCATAATAATATTTTTTGATATAAATTGTCCGGATTCTAGCGTAACAAGGACAAATCAAAATAAAATGGTATTCATCTTCCAAATCAATACTGTAATTAATGACACCTCTCGGTATCTGGATGACATATTGAACATTGACAATCCATTATGGTTAATACTATCTATCCCAGAAAAATTGAACTCCAATTATGCATAACATTTGCATAATAAAGGTGACTCTTTAACACAAAACTCACACAATATAATAGCGCAGAGACTAAAACAAGTTTTACCGTTGATTATCAATGAGGATCAAAATGGCTTTGTCGCAGGTAGATACATGGGGAAACATACTAGCCTACTATATGATGTAATGGTATATGCAGAAAAATATAACATTCCAGGACTATTATTACTCACTGTCTTTGAACAATTGCCTGGACATTTATTTGTGAAGTCCTCGATTATTTTAACTTTGGGCCTCTTTTACGGAATGGATACTAGTTTTGTACACAAACACCGAATCGTGTGCTTCAGTAAATGGCCCTATCTCAGAATGGTTGTCTTCAAAAAGGTTGCCGATAAGGTGACCCGCTGTCATCGTAGATTGTTATTCTCCGTGCAGAGATACTGGCTGTTCTCATCAGAAATAATCCCAATATAAAAGGTATTCAAGTCGGGTCCACAGAACATTTGATATCACAATATGCAGATGATACATCTTTAATGTTAGATGGTTCGGAGAATTCACATATAAATTCCCTTAATGTATTAAAATTTATGCGGAAATGTCTGGCCTTAATATTAATATGGATACAACTAAAGTCATATGGATAGGTTCAATGAAAAAAGTAATACTAAAATATAGGAAGACTATGAATTATCATGGGAAAATGAATTTACAGTGTTGGACATAACATTTTCTGTTGATCTTAAAACAATGTTAGACATTAACTACGCAGAAAACATCTTATTTTAACTTTATCAAACTCCGGAGCCAGACAAGATTCAAGAATTAAAGAAACGTCTTTTTAAACTTTTTGTGGGATGGAAAACCTGATCAATTAAAAAAATCTACTATCTGTCTTAATTACTCGCAAGGTGGTCTTCGAATGTTAGATTTGGACATATTCTTTATTTCACTCAAACTTACTTGGATCAGAAGATTACTATGTCTGAATGTTTTCAATGAATTATATGCAAGTATTTGAAAAATCACTCTTTTTGGTGCTGATTATAATCTAGATATGTAAATAAAATACATAATCCATTCTGGAAAGATATCTTTATTAGCTAAAAACTGTTTGCATGTGGTTCAGATCCAAAATCATGGAGCAAATGTCATTGTGTCCCCTTATGGCAGAATCCACATATTAAGGTCGGACAAACTTCCACATTTTCAAGACTTTGGTATTTAGGAGGCATAACTTTTATAAACGACATTATGCAACATAACGAAAATGTATTGGACCCTTATAGAATTTAGACAAAAATTTAACATTCAAACTAATTTTTTAAATATGATTGCATCAGTCAGAAGTTATCTAAATAAATTTAACTTCCCCATTTTTTTAGCAATATTCCAACTCCTATAATACCGCTTCATATAGGAATAATTCTTAAAGATGAAAAAGAATGCAGATCCATTTATGATGCAATGCTATCCAATAAAACTGCAACATATCAAGCAAGAAATTGAATAAATGATTTGCATATTACACAAAATATATATTGGTCTAAATTATTTCATCTACCTTTCAAATCGACAAAAGACTCAAATCTGCAATGATTGCAATTTAGAATAATCATAGTTTAAGCAAATAGTTAATTGTTTCTTTCATAATAAATATAAGAATATTAAATACAGAATGGTCAGTAACTGACATCATCTTTGGAAATGATAAGTATGATATTGTTTTAAATAATATCCTCCTTACTGCCAGAAATGTTATACTCAATCAAAAATAAAAAAAAGAAACTAATCATACTTTAACAGTTTTTAAAACTGAGAAATGTATAGCCTGCAAGGATATGACATACACACACACACGCACGCACACACGCACACACACACACACACACACACACTTCAAGAAATATCTTAGTTGACTTGATGAATTCAACATCTATTATTGTTTATTGATAAGATACCACTTTGTATACAAGTTCTCCATTTACTCCATTAATACACACTACTTTCCCCCTTTTATAATGTCACTTTATATGTTTTTCATTGAGTTTCTATGTTAAACATAAAACGACATAACAGATAACTGTTGTAAAGCTAAACATGTATGCTATTCATGTTATCTCCCCTGAATACAGGGCAATATAATTTATCATGTCGATCTGTATAATTCTGCCGAAAAACAGGGTGCCTGAGATAAAATCTTATCTCGGCAGTTACTTTCCTATCCCGTCAGGTGCATCTCTTTTCATGACGTCAGCACCTCTTTTGATGACGTCAGGGTATATTTGATGACGTTTGGGTATTTTTGAACGGAAAAAAGGAAAAAAAGGTCAATGAAATGAATTTAAACGATCAACTTGATGAATAGAATATCATGCTAATGCCTGATCATATCCATTTTATCAGGTTCGGCACGAACATTTTTCTCAGCCTCGCCTGATAAACTGGACGTGATCAGGCACTAACATGATATTCTCTATATCTCGCTTTACCTCCCTTGCTAGACAGGACTATGGAAATATACTTTCTGATTCTTATTTAAGTGGATTACATGTAGTGAAAGACATTGGATATTTGTCACAGGATGACCTTAGTGGTTGGGCTAACTCAGGAAAGAATCAATGACGGTGAATGCATATACATAAGTTTAATGCAACTTTTAAAATATGTTTAATATATATACAATTATCTAAAAAAACAAGCAAATACACAAATGAACTATGAAAATAATGTTCTCATGAACGTTTAAGACTGTCACAAAATGTCACGGGTAGAGCGTACTGGTCGTATATAGCTCTTGTATCGGTTACACCCAAAATCTATTGTTCGAGTTGAAACAATTTCACAATATTCATGATCTATTCATGTAACACGTAAAAGCGTGCACATTTTAAGTGGCCGCCAGAGAGGCCGTGTCATAAGTTTAGTTTTGTGCTAATGCATGTAAACGTATAGGTATATTTTCCTTAAACGGCAAAATTGTATAAGGGCCTCTCGTGTAGATTCAATACTGTAGATTTAGCCACGTTTGTCACGGACTGAACGGGGGAAATAATGATTTGGGCGTAATGTTTGCTATAAAACCCATTGTCTTCTAGCTATCGCCGGGATCATCGATAGTACTTTGTTGGAACAGAGATTGGACGGCAAATTTCACAGGCAACATGTGGTTAGTAGTTTTATTAAACTTTTATCGTATATTTGTATTCAGTGGGCGGCGCCATCTTGTTGGCGTATAACTCGGTGATTGTAATACACGATTGTTAACATTAGTTAACAATGAGATGAGTGACAAGAATAAATGCGTGCATGCATAACTCAGTGAGTGTAATATATGAGTAATTTGATCATGTTTATATTACATGTATTAGGGGCATTGATTAACAGCGACGTACATAGCGTATACATGGCGTTGTAGAATATGTATACATTGCTACTCATCATTAGTACAGCTTACATATATTGATTGAATAATGATTTGTTTGGGTAATGGTAATTATGCAAGATTGTTATGTTTGTCAAACCGACATCTAAAACGTATGTATAATTACAGCCTAAGCCATCCAGGATATAAGCCATCCAGGGTTGGAGTAAGCCATCTAGGTTTGGATATCCAGGAGTGGAGCTAAGCTTCCACGAATAACGTTTACGAGCGGTGGAGACGGTCCCCGTACCTGCGCAGCCAGGTTTACTAACGACAACCCCCGGGACACAAGGTGGGCCCGTTACCAGTCCTCACTGGAGGAATATCATTCACAATCTCAGTGGAGATTAACTATCATTGCATCGCGTCATCAACCCTTACAGAAGGCATTTGATGACAATCATCCATTGAATTCGCGCATCTTCATGAGCTCTCGCGCATCACAGTTATCGCGCTAGATCAACATTGTTATAGCTTTAACAACACCTGAGTGTCTTAGACATTCAGTATTTATAACAATACTAAGAACGTCTTAAACGTTCAGGAGAACATTCTTTTCATAGTTCATTTGTGTATTCGCTTGTTTTTTTAGATAATTGTGTATATATTAAACATATTTTAAAAGTTGCATTAAACTTATGTAAATGCATTCACCGTCATTGATTCTTTCCTGAGTTAGCCCAACCACTAAGGTCATCCTGTGACAAAGACGTTCTTAGTATTATTATAAATACTGAATGTCTAAGACACTAAAGTGTTGTTAAATCTATAACAATGTTGATCTAGCGCGATAACTGATGCGCGAGAGCTCATGAAGATGATGATGCGCGAATTCAATGGATGATTGTCATCAAATTCCTTCTGTAAGGGTTGATGACGCGATGCAATGATAGTTAACCTCCACTGAGATTGTGAGTGATATTCCTCCAGTGAGGATTGGTAACGGGCCCACCTTGTGTCCCGGGGGTTGTCGTTAGTAAAACCTGGCCATGCTGACGCAGGTACGGGGACCGTCTCCACCGCTTGTAAACGTTAATCGTGGAAGCTTAGCTCCACTCCATGATATCCAAACCTAGATGGCTTACTCCAACCCTGGATGGCTTATATCCTGGATGGCTTATTTCCAACCCTGGATGGCTTATATCCTGGATGGCTTAGGCTGTAATTATACATACGTTTTAGATGTCGGTTGACAAACATAACAATCTTGCATAATTATCATTACCCAAACAAATCATTATTCAATCAATATATGTAAGCTGTACTAATGATGAGTAGCAATGTATACATATTCTACAACGCCATGTATACGCTATGTACGTCGCTGTTAATCAGTGCCCCTAATACATGTAATATAAACATGATCAAATTACTCATATATTACACTCACTGAGTTATGCATGCACGCATTGTTAACAATCGTGTATTACAATCACTGAGTTATACGCCAACGTTAACTAATGCACCTATTATCCACTGTTATCAAATTAATATTGTTTTACAATTAATGATCAATTACAATAATTACATCTAATAAAGTAACTTCAAAATCATATGCTAGTCTAAAGTTATGTTTGAGAAACATCAATGCTAACCGGATGTCGTAACCGCCAAACAAGATGGCGCCGCCCACTGAATACAAATGTACGATAAAAGTTTAATAAAACTACTAACCACATGTTGCCTATGAATTTTGCCGTCCAATCTCTGTTCCAACAAAGTACTATCGATCGTCCCGGCGAGAGCTAGAAGACAATGGGTTTTATAGCAAACATTACGCCCAAATCATTATTTCCCCCGTTCAGTCCGTGACAAACGTGGCTAAATCTACAGTATTGAATCTACACGAGAGGCCCCTTATACAATTTTGCCGTTTAAGGAAAATATACCTATACGTTTACATGCATTAGCACAAAACTAAACTTATTTATGACACGGCCTCTCTGGCAGCCACTTAAAATGTGCACGCTTTTACGTGTTACATGAATAGATCATGAATATTGTGAAATTGTTTCAACTCGAACAATCGATTTGGGTGTAACCGATAACTTACAAGAGCTATGTACGACCAGTACGCTCTACCCGTGACATTTTGTGACAATATTATTCATGGATTATGTTAAACATGGATCATTGACTAGTTTCAAATGAGTTCTCTTATTAAATAAAACCTTGATAACATATTGTTGTAATTGCTCAACTAATCATAGAGACACATGGCAATCTTTTAGTTCGTATGGAACTTTAAAATTAGCATCCACATTTACTTATGATCCAAGTGTCATATTTGACTTTAGGCCTACTTGCACATGTATAGAGTCAGACTTCTGTTTTATTTAAAAAATAAATAAAAAGTGTCATTTGTAGATTATTTTTTCCCTCATTAGTTTTAAAAGATTTAAAGTGCTCCTGATGCAACTAATAGTAGTACAACATCCATTCGCTTTGAAATATGCAAATTTTAAACTAAATCTTACAAGACACAACAATGAGACTGCCATGTGTCATCATAAAAAGTAACAAATTGAATATAAATTATCATGGAACACTGGAATTGAAACAAAAGCCTAGTATAAAATACTAAACATACAAAAGTCTGATGACAGATCATGTCAGCCATATAAGAGTCAATAGTGCTTTTAAATCTTACATTTAATAATATAATCATGGTCATTAGACAGCAACAGCTAAAACAATGACATGTTAAGAGGTAAAGGGATATTATGTCACAAATCCAACTTCTTTTGTATCATACTAGCTGCATTCTAGAATTTTAATGATAAATATGCTTTCATATATTACATGATGTTATATACTATTTCCAGATTATACGTTTAGAAAAAAAAAATGTATTAAAATATATTCACTGGATGCATGCATACATGTATAACTCAACAATAACACTGTTAGGAATGGGGGGGGGGGGGGGGGGGGGGGGGGGGGGGGGGGGGGAAAGTTACAAAACAACAACAACCTCACACAAAAAAGAAAACAATTTTATTGTTTAAAAGAAATTTGTACCATAGCTCTAATGGTTTTCCTTTGTTCTTGCTTATGATATAATTTTCATAAACCTGATGGTCTGAGCCTAAACCGTGCTATAAATGCCGGTATATTTCAGCTTGCTATAAATGACAGATTCGGCAGTTATACAATGGTCTACTCAATTTTACGCCAGCGCAGTTGGTTGTAATGTTTACACACAACCTGTCAATCAAAACGACTAACCCGATACCAAAACATCACTCCTTGACATTGCATTTGCCCAATAATATACAAAGGCGATTGGCTGCAATAATCAAAACATGGGTCATGCTCATGCCGCGTGATAATGCTATTTCTTGATTGGATCGAGCTGTTTTTTTTTACTGAAAACTGCAACGCCCTAAAACTTCTTGCACGCGCGTATTTGTATAAATGGCTTAGGTACAAAACATGTATAGCCTACGGCCCTCGAGAACCAGTATACATCGCATATACTCGAAAAATTATGCTATAAATATTACATGTTCTATCTCTTTCGCATAAAGGGTTCAGTGAAATAAAAAACATTTCGTAAAGTCCACAGAATTGGGTCGCAGTTTTCCATTTACAATTAAAAAAAAAAAACTCATATACGAATCAACCGCTTTCGGTATCCGAATTAATACATGGTCCGTGTAACAAGAAACACTTCTTCGTTACAACATGTGTATTACCAGTGCACTAATTTGCACGCAGATATGGACGTTTTAGTCTGATACAGGGTCGGATGAAATGAAGTTAGCGTTGTCCTTTAGTTATGTAGTATAACAGTAGGTATACACGTCGAATAGTATAGCTTTCCCAGAACACAG